>VOQZ01002167.1:0-11872 GCA_008079305.1 Phytophthora palmivora
TAGAGGACTGCAGCCACTACTGGGAAGTCTTTCAATGAACTGTGATAATAGTTGAGACTGCCTAGGAATGACTGTACACCTTTCAGGGTAGACGGAAACGAGATCTTGGATGCCCTTCACAATTTTCGGGATAGCGCGATACCTTCTGCTCCAATTTCATGTGACAGGTAAGGTATATGCGCTTTCCGAATTCACTCTTAGGCAAGCTAACCGAAATATTCCAGTACCGCAAACGGTAGAGTAAAGCATCCAGTCTTCGCCACAGCTCATCCCAAGTCCCGGCACCATGGGCTATATCGTCTATGTAGGAACTACGCCCCAACACGGGACCCATCTGGGATGGCGCGGGAATATGTTGCGCCTGAAAACAGTCATCCGTTCCGTCAATGCCGTCTGATGGCGATCCACCTTGGACCCTTCTGCCTTTGCGGTTTCAACTTCAAGTAATCGAGAACATCTTGATCCACAAGCACTCTTCTTCAGGTGGCAATCTCACAAATCCCCACAAGCAATTGTTGATCATGTGCTGATAGACAACGGAGCATTCTTCAGCCCGAAAGGCATTCGGACCCATTGAAAATGTCCGAATGGACACACAACGCAGAAATCAGCTTAGCCCGTTCAGTCATTCGGACTGCCCAAAAGCCACTTGCCATATCCAGGCTCATAAACCACATCGCGCCCTCAAAACCGGTCAACAGGTCGTCGATCAGCGGGAGGGGGTAGTTAGAAAGCCGAATGAAACTGTTCACCACTCGATAGTCAATGCACATTCGAATGTCAATCCCGTTTTTCTTCAGGACGATCACGATCGGAGAAGCCCAAGGGGACTCCGAGTGTTCAATCAACTTGGTCTCCAGGAGCTTCTTGAGTAGCTCATACACCTTGATGGCAACTTGAGGTGCAACCGGTCTAGGACGCTGAGCCACGGGCTTCGCATCCCCGACATCCAAGTCGCAAACCACACCTCGAGCTGGAGCAGGAGCCGCGTTACCATCCCCTAGGAAGATACGCGATGACGTTTCAAGATCTCCTTGAGTTGACGCTCCTGAACTTCAGTAGTTACTCCAGGTTCACCAACATCAGCCTTCGAGATATCGCATCTTGGACTGAGATCTTGCAACTCGGGTAACATCGCCAACTGATCCTTCAACTGCGACATCATATCACTTCCTTCGTGGATATAAACTGCGGGCTCCTGTTCGAGCTCTTCAGCGCTCACTCGCATACACCGGATGTAATCCTCTTCCAGTCGCTCCAAAGGAGTACTCGAATGATCCATTGTAGATAGCACCGGCTTTTGCGACACACACTCGGGTTCACTTCCATCTGCACATTCCGAAATTACGGTCATTGGCCGCTTATGCAGTCGGACTACTCGAACTTCATCGTTCTTGGCCTGAGGTCTCATCAACATCTTCGCAGGCCACTGATAGGGACGCTTCGGGACCGAAGGCGGAGCAGTGTCCCGAAGGGCCTGCTCATAACGTTCCTTCCGCATCCTAGCTTGCGTAGACAGAGTACTCTCGTAAATGAGATGTTGCCATTCCTGATACCTTCGTACTCCAGGTCGCACAAAACGCCCTGCTCTTGGAAAACAACCATACTCCACTATTCGAGCAACGGGTGTAGACGAATCTATCCAGAGATCCTTGTCGGAAATATTCACCACTTTTACGGCTACTGCCCACGACTTAGCGCCATACAGAACTTGAGTTACCCACTGATCACCCCTGCTAGCCCATACCACATCTCGGAGTGGCTGACATTCACCATACCGGATCTTCACATTCACGTGTTCTCCAGGGCGTAGATGCACGTCCTGCAACGGGGTGATCGGGATGTTCCGCTCACGGTGTTTCCGAACCATGTAACCATACATCAAAACGGACTCCTCATCGGGGAGTGCCACCGTTCCTTCGCGGATACATAACCGTACTCCAGCACTGTACATGAAATCCATTCCCAAAAGCACATCAACGCCTTCTCCGATGTTGGTTACCCAAACATCCAGGATGTAGACGACACGCCTTCCCAAAGTGACCTTGATCTGCGTACTTGCAGTGATGTAAGTCGGGACGCCTCCTAGGCCGGACACCTTGATTCGCTTCTGTGAGTCTAACTTGAGCTTGAGTCTACGCGCAAGATCCAAACTGATCATACTCACAGTCGCTCCGGTATCCAACAGTATTTGCGTCCTGAAATCGTTCACCGCACCGTGAACCGTAGCAACCTGTTGCTTGTCCTCCTTCTCATCATGATGTGCCCACCATCCATACCGTTCTCCGAAGTTCAGCTTGAATCGAGCTGGTCCTTCAGGTTCGGCCGGGAGTGGAGGCCTCGAATACCAAGTACGAGTACACTCCAAAGGCACAGGTTCATGGTCAATCAGGGAGGTCATACATTGTAGATTATCTTGGTTCTGGTTCCGCAATTCGGGGCCAACATAAGCTAACACACACAATTCTGAGGTTCTTCTTAGCCCGACGCGTACCGAATCCCCATTCGGCGGGCTTAGTAGTTTAACTGCGCCCCCTCAGAATCGCCCTTGCCATTCAGGATATCCTCCCGAATGTGGCTTGGAAGGTCAGCTAGGCCTCCTTGCTGCAGCAATTTCTTGATCTCTTGGAAAGCTCTCCAGTCTTCGCATCTTCCATCGTGAATTTGGTCACATTTCAGGCATGCTTTCGTCTCACACCTTTGCGTTGGATGTCCATGACTCTGACAACGGTCACAAACCATAACAGCCCAGCAATTCTCCGGTCGATGTCCCCACTTCTTACAATTCTCACAAAACTCCATGCGGTCTGGGTTATTCGGCCGAAAACTTGGCTGTTGAGGTTGTCTTGGTGGTGGTGGTCTTGGTCCAGCTGCTGGATCTCTGGGCTTCCACCCCACACTGTTCATCACACGATAGACCTCGTGAATAAGGTCTTCCCGGGTTAACAATCTGGCATCCGGGTTGCCATCTCGCAGGACGTCCTGAACGCACGTACTCAGCGCAGCTAAGTCTGCCCTTTCGTCGTCTTCGAACGTCACTTGAGTGTCGGAGCCTTGGGTTTCGTCGTCCTGGGCTACGTAGGCCCGATTCGGGCGATTCATCCTTGGCCCATTCCGAGCAACGTTGTCTGCTCTGAAATCACGGGGCTGCGCCCTCGACTAGAATGCACTCCACTCGGGTTCACTTCCTCTTGCTGCTTCAGAACATACTCCAGGTCAGAAACCTTCCTGAAACGCTGACTCTGCAGAGTCGTCTTGAGCGTCACATCCGTGAGGTTCTTGATGAATCGCTTAATGTGTTGCTCACGTCGGCGCTCAGACTTCCGGAAACGCACGTCCGCGCGTTCAGCCGCCAAATTCAGGCGATACAGGAATGCCAATGCGGTCTCGTCCTTGAACTGCTTCATCGTGTAGTACTTCTCGGACTCTGACACCCTTGACTTGCAGTATTCACGCTTGAACTCCTTGGACAATCGACTCCATTCCGAACGTACATGTTTCGAGAGCTGTCCGTACCAATTTCGGACTGCGGGCGACATCTTTGTCTTGAGCTCGTAGACCTTCATCTGATCCGTCCAGCCTCCTTGCACAGTCACGTTTAGGAATCGCTCCCACCAGCGACGGCGCGCAGACAACGACAGCTTCTCATCGAAATCTTCTAGCGTATTGGTAAACGTCCTCAGCGTCACTACTGAGCCTCCTTGGGTCATCGCGGCAGTTGTCGTGTAGGCGGGCACCTCGTCCGACGAGCTAGAGTCGCTTGAGCTGTAGCCTTCGTCGCTTGACTCTCCGCCAGAACTAGCCCCTGAAGGATCTCCATCTTGACGTGAATGCTTCTTGTTCGAGTCCTTCTTGGCGGGCTTCTTGGCGTCCGTCTTCTCTGGTGTAACAGGCTTAGTCTCTCGCACCTGAGACTTCGGTCGGGATACACTCGACGACTTTGCCCCGGGCGTCTGCTCAGACTTGACTGCTTCGTCTTCCTTTGCATACTTTGTTCCAGTCAGACTCTGAAGAGTCAACTGGAGCTGTTCTGCTGGAAGGTCGCTGTCGCACTTGATGTCCCGTCTTTCACTTGCGTGTCCCTTGATTGCGTTACCCGGGAGTGGGTACATAGTCGCACGCGTGGGTTCAGACTTGACTTGAGTTGCTGAATCAGATCCATATGTTGCACGAGTGTCTTGAGCTTGAGGATGTGTTGCGGGAGTGTTGCGCGAGCGCATTCCTTGCACGTTCTGCAGATCTCGGATAGTCTCCTGATCCCTGTTGCGCGCCTCCTCCAGAGAGTGAATCTTCTGCTGGAAGGCTTCCAATTGTGCACTCAGGGTCTTCTGCACGTCGGCCACCCAAGCAACCTTCTCCGCTTCGGCCTTTGCTTCGCGTTGCTGCCAGCGCTCTTCGAACTCGACTCGCGCGGACTCCAGCGCAGTATGTGCGCCTTCGGCGCGAGCCGCATCAACCGTTCGTGGTGACGCAGGCGTCCGGGCAGCCGGAACAGAAGTAGTCGGCCTCGGTGGCAGGTTGCTTTGGCTTGGACGGTTGGGAACACTCTGCGAACTCCGTCCTTCCGGTGGA
Organism: Phytophthora palmivora; assembly: GCA_008079305.1. Classification (NCBI taxonomy): domain Eukaryota; phylum Oomycota; class Peronosporomycetes; order Peronosporales; family Peronosporaceae; genus Phytophthora; species Phytophthora palmivora. The sequence continues at coordinate 4,573 of VOQZ01002167.1, forward strand.
CTTCCACGCACAGCTAGCGCCTGGATCGCATGGAAAGCTTGCTGGACCTGTTGCCCTAGGTGAGCCTGATTAGACTCCATTCGCGACAGCAAGTCTTGCGTCGTGCGCATCGTGTTCAACGCAACTTGGGAAGCTCCAGACATGCGAGATCGACTCGTCCTTCCTGAGCGACTCGTCCGTTCCGACTTGATCGACCGGCTTGGTGACCTCCTCGACTTCGACGAGCGCTTAGATGATCGAGTGGATCGCTTGGAACTCCGTCGCTTCCGTTCCTCTGCGCTCGAGTCTGAATCGCTTGACGACTCACTGGGACTCGGCTTCCGGGAGCGTGTGTGACTTCGGGATGTCCTCGACCGATGATCACTCCGAACGCTAGTGCGACCCGACTCCGACATAACGACATCGTCATGGCCCACTATCGCTGGTGACCTCGGGAGGACAGCCTCCGTTACTTGGACACTCACGTTCCCGTCGACTTGCGCAGTGCTGCCTTGAGCAGCGAAAACCATTCCGGGTGGGGCAACGAAAGAGTACGGCATGTGAGCCGACGCTGCTCCTCCCATAGACCAGAGTGATGAGGAAGACGACATCTTCCCGGACGACTGCGACTCAACGGGTCCGCTGAGGTTGGACTCTTCGGATCCAGAGGCGGTCGGTCCAAACAACGTTGATCCGTATCCAGAACTCGGCATCGGCGATGCGCTTCGAGTTCCAGACACTTCACTCGGGATCGCAGTGCTTCGGCTGTCCTGAGCAGACGTCCCGTACGACATGAGAGAACTCATCGACGGAATCGAGGCTGGACGTGGCGGCAAATGTTGGGGCCGCTTCAGCTCGGGTTCTCCAAGCGACGAACTCGCAGGACTGCGAGTCACTCGGACTCCCGCCTTCTTCAGCCGCTCGACACACTCGCTTCCAAGTAGTCCAGCTTCATAACTCGACATCAATGAATCACCTTCTGCGTCTTCCGGCTTCATGTCTTCCACAGTGTCAGTCAAAGCTCGTACATCCAGAGGTGACAGCATTCGCGACGGCACACCCGAGGTGACTTCGCGCCATTCCAGGAGCTCCATCGTTAGCAGATGCTGAAGGTCTTCAGCTACCGCTCGGACTAAACTCCGGTCTACTTGAGACGCATGAGCTCGAAACCACTCCGGGATCAGGTTGCGAAACCTGAATCCGACGTCAAAGAACATCGTCTGGAGCACCGCAACGCACTCCCTCGGGGACAAGTCCTTCAGGTACACCTCAACCGAAGTGAAGTCGACGACAGCGTTTGGTGCCAGTCTCACGAGGCTCCATTCGGAAATCCACGCTTCTGACCGGCTGGCCATCGACATTCGGGTCGCGACGTACTCGGACGTCCTCACCACTGCCGCATACCACGACTTGAAGTCTGGATTCGGGTGCGGCCACGTGTACTCGATCGTCGGAGACATCACGAATTCCAGAGTGACTTGCTCCCAACGACGAACTTGGTCGGCCACGTACGTCTTCCCCTGGTCCACGCTGAAAGGCGCTTCGCGTTCCACTGGATCTTCGTTCACAGTCAAGTCGATCTCCATTCGGGATCTACTTGGCGACTGGACTTCGGGTGTACTTGTGAAGCTTGGCTTCAACACTTGCAGGTCAGACGGTAGCGACGTCTCCGGTTTCAGGTGCGAGGTCTCTTGCGAGTCCTCAAGCACCACTTCTTCCTTGACCGTCGACAACGGGCCTTCCAACTTGATCGTGGGCGTCTCATCCGGAATCATCTCTCTCCCACGTCGTCATCCACGCTGATCACATCTTCATCCGGCTGGGGCTTCACCAAAACCTCCTCAGCCGGGCACTCAACCACGGCGGCGCCTCCCACAGACGCCTGAACGGGTGCATCCGGGACGGACACACCCACAACCTCCACGCTCGAATCCGAGCTGGAGTCTCCGCCAGAGCCAACCGGCGCGCTCTCCTTCTGGCCATCTTCGGTGACTTCATCCAGGGGAACATGGTGCGCCCCCTGAATTGTGTCCTCCGAATCCGGCTGCTCTTGAGCGTCCATCGGCTCCGCTGCCTTCTTCTCCTCGCGAGCTTCCTGCTCGACAATGTCGAGAGGCTTCTGCGCTTCGGGTTGCATCCCACGAGTTCGACGCGACTGTCTTGGCGCTCCTCCGCGCCCTCGACCGCGTCCACCTTCTTCGCGTGTGCTCTCAACTTCACTCATAACCCCAAGATTAGTAAGGTTAGTAGCTCTCAGCACCCTCTAGATCTAACTTAATACAAATATCGGTGAAATCCACGGCAACCAAATCCGGGCACGCGCACCAGTTGTGGCGAAGTGGGTGAACACTTGACCGCCCAAAGTATAGCGCGCCCGAAGAGTGGGGGTGGTCCTTAGAGGAACCGACTTTTCGGGTAGTACAGGTCCTGGATCAAGTACTAGACTCGATCCAGGTTGGCGTGTGACCTTGTGCAATCCCTATAGGTGTCGATTAATTCGGCGGACCGGGTTTCACCGGGTATTTGTATTCCTAAGATAGACACACAGAAAATGTAAGAACTTCCAGGTTGTACGTATCCTGGGGGTCCTGAATGTGGGTTGAGAGATCACGAGTAAAGACCTTCTTCCCAAAAGATAACCTAAAATAATACAGAGTTTGAATATACAATATGCAGCCTGTCAGTTAGTTAGCACGCCCGAATACAGGTAAATTTCGGGATGCCCTACGCGCACCACCCTCGAAATGCTCGAGGGAAACAATAGAATGTCTTTCCTAAACACACAGTAATCAACAGTCAAATCCTAGGGGTGATCACTACCAAACCTCCTAAGATCGCAGGGAAATGAATATGAAATGCAAGGGGCACTCGGAGTGTCCACTAGCAACTTAGCAAATAAAATAACTGGATCACTCCGAGTGTTCAAGCCCACTGGTCCCCAAGTTAATTCGACTTGAACGTGTTGAGAGTTTTCGCGTAGTTAGCGCGGCCTTGGTCGTCCTCACTCTGGGGCCCTCCTAATGTGAGCGGTCCTCCAGGTAGTCCTTCCTTGACGAGATGTGTTAAAAAGTACGGCGACCTCCCTAGGTTGCCTGTGCGACGAAGATACTTAGGCTTCCCAATATGAAGCGAACTCGAAGACACTTGTGCTTCTCAACGCAAATCAAACTCTGTTTAAAATTATCTTCTACCTCTTTGGCATTCTAAATTCTTCTTCAATCTTGGTAGTCTTGGTACTTCTTTGGCGGTCTTCCTTTACTTCGTGAGGTCACACTCGGGTAGACTTGGTCTCATTATACTTGGAATGTCACGTCGAACTTGGATCTGCATACACTCATCAACGATGTCTCGGCTCTTCTTAGATCGGCAGCACGGGTCTTGTTCTTGCACGGTGTAATCATCTGATTGCGATACTCTTGGGTCGTACTGTCTTGACTCCGCTTGAATGTCAGTAAACTGACTTCCGGACTGAACTTATCTTCAGCAACTTGAGCTTCGATCTTGTTCTTGGACAGTCACTTGGTCATTCAGGATGTATTGTCATTCGGAATGTACATTCGGGATACACGGCATATCTTCGGATGGAGTCTTCATATCCGGTAGGCGATCGAACTTTCAGGATGAGGGAGACAGTCTTGGGGTTTACATGTATAGGTAGGGTCGTAATTGTGGAAACCTTGGAGTTTCAGGGTGTTTTGGGTGATGTTCGGCTCCGTCAAGGTAGGCTGCTCCTCGGGATACGTTCTCCGAGGGCACTTGCTTCCTTCTCGTGGATACCTGCCGTCAAGGAGTCGGCGGTCGGACTGAGCGTCGGTATTGCATCCTGAATGTGGTACCCATTCAGGGCGTACGCTTCCAACCTGTGAGCCTCTCCGTAACCGAACATCTGCATCCCCAAAGTCCAAACCATCAATTCGCCCAGGCGTCCCATTCAATACCCATCTCGAAAACCATCATCTCTTGTCCGAATCAGTGTGCGGGTTGTCCCGGCTGGGCAGCTGCGGGTGTGCCTAGAAAATTCAGAGGCACATCGTCACACACCTCAGCACCACTGTCAAATAGCAAAGTTGCTTTTTTGTTATTGATCTTCCCCATAGCCTTAGATTGCTTGAACTTCTTGTCTGGAACATGATACTTCCAGTAACCCCACGATTCCCCAGGGGAAATCTCAAGAGCCATCATCACACTCGATCTTGCATATTCATCGATCTCGCGTAGACTTGACACTGTAGCGGTAGGTTTCTCCAGAAGATCACATGTATTGTCGATCGGATCGATCAGTTGATTAACTGTTGCTTCCGATTGTTTCTCGACATATGCATAAATGCAATAGCTAGAACGCTCGTCTCGTACCGGTTTCCAAACCGGCGAGCGTCCTAGTTTAACATCTTCTCCGCCGTCTCTGGCAACATCCCGGCGTGCTTGGTAGGATTGTACCATTGTCGGATCAAATTGTAAAATTCCTCCATGGTACATTTTCCTGCTTCGTGGATGTCACCACATGCCTTGCATGTGAATAGGCAGCGATCTGAGGGATGTCCTTTACGACCGCACTTTTCACACGTCAGACGTCCCCAGCACCCAAGATCGCTATGTTTGCGCGACCCACAGTGCGAGCATCGCTTAGGTGGTGAACCTATGTCATGTCGATCTTGTTGTGCACGACTGCTTCTGGTCTCCGAGCGACTGCGATCTTGGTTCCTTTGATCTTGATCTTGCTGCCCTTCATTGTTTCCAGATGCTGCGAGGTAGACACGACGAAATCCTGCTTCGCCATCCGATCCACTAGAGTCCTCTTCAGACTCGCTGCTGTCTGAGGTCGCCTTGATGGCTCTGACGGCCCGAGTTGACGCAGACGGGGCTGCTGTGTTGTTGTTCTTCTGACGAGGCTTGATTGATCCATAAACAGCCTTGCTCTGTCGTGCTTTCGCTCGCTGCCGAGATCGAAGTGCTTCTTCCAGAGTGTCAACATCTGGGATTCGTAGTAAAGCCAGGTGATCTGCAAGATCGCGGTCATCGAGAGTTTCAATGAAGTGTTCCACATGCTCTCGTCGAACTTCCGCAGGTCCATCCTTGATCTGGAGGCGGGCCCTAAGCCCTGCCACATTGAGCCGATACAAATACTCCAGCGGAGATTCGTCCGATCTCTTGCGCGCGTGGTAATATTGCCTCACAACTGACACTCCTCTCCACAATATTGAACTTGGAAGGTGCTGAGCAGATCCTTCCAGGTGCTGCGCGTTGTGCGACTGAGCTGTCGATACCAATTTCGCGCCGATCCTGCGAGGAGATCGCCGAACACCAGACACTTTTCTTCATCAGGGGCTTGATCTCGCATAAAGGCAGACTTTACCTTGCTAAGACAGGCCCTGGCTCGATCTTCGTCCCCTTCTCTCCCCGCGAACTCCTTGAGTTCAGACATGGCAGATACTCGTATGCGTGGAACACTTGTCGATCTTCCGGTGGTCGTGGCTGATGCTGATGCTACGGTCGCACGTCTAGGAGGATCAAGATCGAGATCATCTGGGTCGTATTCATGAGGACTTGGGTGTCGATCTAGCGACCCCACAGACTCCATATCCACATCTCGGTCTTCTGCTGGCGCTACGATCGCGGGATTGATAATGCCTTGTTGTTCCTTCAAGAATCGGCTCATAGCCGCTTGGAAGTACGATTCCAACTTCGCATTCGATCCTTGTGTCATGTTCGGCACGATGCCATCCGTCACTCGCTTGGTCTCGTGATCTCCACGCTGCCGTAGCATGGCAGCTCCTGAAGGACCTAGCGTCATCCGAGGTGGGTCATCTGCACTGTCAGTGTCCACTTCTTCAGTCGCCGACTCATAATGTGAGGATGTTCTTGTCTGATCTTCCAATGTGAGTGCTGGCAACGATCTTAGCATGTCGTCGGTTGATCTAGTCGCGACCTTGGAGGTTACATTCTTCTCACCTACCAAGGGCTTCAGTAGATCGAAGATCGACATTAAAGCCGTGTTGATCGTACTGAGCCTCGTATCGAATAGCTCGTTAGCGTCGAACGATCCTGCGATGATCCCGCCTTCCTTGATCATTGTAATAGCGCCTTCGCAGCTTCTAGCTTGCTCGATCTTACAGTTGGTTTCTGCACTGGGCCTTTTAGATCACTAATGATCTTCGGCTTGATGATCTGCATAACGGGGTTCTTGATCAAGAAGGTGTGAAGTTCCTTCTTGTGGTATGCGGTCTCGAGGGACTCACCAGTCCACACTGTTTTAAGATCGTCTTGGTCATCAACATCCGATCCTGGTGCTTTCAACTTCTTCCGTAGAGGCTTCGATCTTGCTGACTTCTTTTTTGTGCTCGACTTGGAGACGAGCGTTTGGATGGCTTTCGCCGGTGGACTTTCGTCCTGCAGATCGCGACGCAAGTCGGAATCTGCTGGGGTCCCCGAAGGGACCTGGGGAGGAGGTAGATGGCTTCTCTTCTAGGTCCGTAGCCGGACCTCCTCTGTTCCGTCGGTAGAGCTCCTCCCAAAGCTCTGCCGATCCGCGGATCGATCTTGATTCAGCGGTGTCGTTGGTGATCCGATTTCCAACGACGCTGGTTTCCCTGATCTAAGATCAGCATGCGCTTCTTCATGGGACTCACGGTGAAATCCCGAGTCACCCAAAGATCCGGGCACGCGCACCATTGTGGCGAAGTGATTCTGCGAAATCGCAAGATCGCAGGAGTCCTCTTGCACACTGCGCCCGAACTGCCGACTAACGGAGGGGGTACTCCGATCTTCCGTGAAGTTACTTGATCTCACCTTGTGTACCCGTCGGTGAGACTAGATCGCTCTTCAGGTGATCTCGATTAGACGCGCTTGTTGTCGATCTTGCTGTCTGACAGGACAGCGGGAGAGGTGGCAGCAGCAGGGATACTACTACTCGCTGCGCCGTGTAGTTACCGAGCTTCGATCTTGGTTGTACTTGGTCGATCTTGCTCTGACCAGTGTCGATCTTAGCTCGGGGGGTCTTGTGGTCGGTGCGTGACCTTTATCCAATAGCTTCCAATACGTGCTTGCCGCTTCCTATAGCGGGGTCTTGAGATTTGAGGGTTGACGAACGTCCAGCCAAGCAATCTAGGCGTAGGGGTTCCACTTAGTGTCGATCTTGATCCTGCGTGGCGTCGGAAGGGCCAATCTTGTATATCCCTACCCGGAATAGCGAGAAGAAGGAAGACTTGTGTAGTAGAAGGTAAAAACAACTCTGAATTAATGGTTAATATCCTATGCTTCCCATCTGTGGCTATCCATACCGCACTGGCTTCTTAAAACCCATAATAAAGCTAAGATCGATATT
>VOQZ01002168.1:0-131365 GCA_008079305.1 Phytophthora palmivora
CCCAAGTGACCTTGATCTGCGTACTTGCAGTGATGTAAGTCGGGACGCCTCCTAGGCCGGACACCTTGATTCGCTTCTGTGAGTCTAACTTGAGCTTGAGTCTATACGCGCAAGATCCAAACTGATCATACTCACAGTCGCTCCGGTATCCAACAGTATTTGCGTCTGAAATCGTTCACCGCACCGTGACCGTAGCAACCTGTTTGCTTGTCCTCCTTTCTCATCATGATGTGCCCACCATCCATACCGTTCTCCGAAGTTCAGCTTGAATCGAGCTGGTCCTTCAGGTTCGGCCGGGAGTGGAGGCCTCGAATACCAAGTACGAGTACACTCCAAAGCCACAGGTTCATGGTCAATCAGGGAGGTCATACATTGTAGATTATCTTGGTTCTGGTTCCGCCGCATTCGGGGCCAACATAAGCTAACACACACATTCTGAGGTTTTTCTTAGCCCGACGCGTAACCGAATCCCCATTCGGCGGGCTTAGTAGTTTAACTGACTGCGCCCCCTCAGAATCGCCCTTGCCATTCAGGATATCCTCCCGAATGTGGCTTGGAAGGTCAGCTAGGCCTCCTTGCTGCAGCAATTTCTTGATCTCTTGGAAAGCTCTCCAGTCTTCGCATCTTCCATCGTGAATTTGGTCACATTTCAGGCATGCTTTCGTCTCACACCTTTGCGTTGGATGTCCATGACTCTGACAACGGTCACAAACCATAACAGCCCAGCAATTCTCCGGTCGATGTCCCCACTTCTTACAATTCTCACAAAAACTCCATGCGGTCCGGGTTATTCGGCCGAAAACTTGGCTGTTGAGGTTGTCCTTGGTGGTGGTGGTCTTGGTCCAGCTGCTGGATCTCTGGGCTTCCACCCCACACTGTTCATCACACGATAGACCTCGTGAATAAGGTCTTCCCGGGTTAACAATCTGGCATCCGGGTTGCCATCTCGCAGGACGTCCTGAACGCACGTACTCAGCGCAGCTAAGTCTGCCCTTTCGTCGTCTTCGAACGTCACTTGAGTGTCGGAGCCTTGGGTTTCGTCGTCCTGGGCTACGTAGGCCCGATTCGGGCGATTCATCCTCTGGCCCTTCCGAGCAACGTTGTCTGCTCTGAAATCACGGGGCTGCGCCCCTCGACTAGAATGCACTCCACTCCACTCGGTTCACTTCCTCTTGTTGCTTCAGAACATACTCCAGGTCAGAAACCTTCCTGAAACGCTGGCTCTGTAGAGTCGTCTTGAGCGTCACATCCGTGAGGTTCTTGATGAATCGCTTAATGTGTTGCTCACGTCGGCGCTCAGACTTCCGGAAACGCACGTCCGCGCGTTCAGCCGCCAAATTCAGGCGATACAGGAATGCCAATGCGGTCTCGTCCTTGAACTGCTTCATTCATCGTGTAGTACTTCTCGGACTCTGACACCCTTGCCTTGCAGTATTCACGCTTGAACTCCTTGGACAATCGACTCCATTCCGAACGTACATGTTTTTCGAGAGCTGTCCGTACCATTTCGGACTGCGGGCGACATCTTTGTCTTGAGCTCGTAGACATTCATCTGATCCGTCCAGCCTCCTTGCACAGTCACGTTTAGGAATCGCTCCCACCAGCGACGCGCGCAGACAACGCCAGCTTCTCATCGAAATCTTCTAGCGTATTGGTAAACGTCCTCAGCGTCACTACTGAGCCTCCTTGGGTCATCGCGGCAGTTGTCGTGTAGGCGGGCACCTCGTCCGACGAGCTAGAGTCGCTTGAGCTGTAGCCTTCGTCGCTTGACTCTCCGCCAGAACTAGCCCCCTGAAGGATCTCCATCTTGACGTGAATGCTTCTTGTTCGAGTCCTTCTTGGCGGGCTTCTTGCGACCGTCTTCTCTGGTGTAACAGGCTTAGTCTCTCGCACCTGAGACTTCGGTCGGGATACACTCGACGACTTTGCCCCGGGCGTCTGCTCAGACTTGACTGCTTCGTCTTCCTTTGCATACTTTGTTCCAGTCAGACTCTGAATAGTCAACTGGAGCTGTTCTGCTGGAAGGTCGCTGTCGCACTTGATGTCCCGTCTTCACTTGCGTGTCCCTTGATTGCGTTACCCGGGAGTGGGTACATAGTCGCACGCGTGGGTTCAGACTTGACTTGAGTTGCTGAATCAGATCCATATCTTGCACGAGTATCTTGAGCTTGAGGATGTGTTGCGGGAGTGTTGCGCGAGCGCATTCCTTGCACGTTCTGCAGATCTCGGATAGTCTCCTGATCCCTGTTGCGCCTCCTCCAGAGAGTGAATCTTCTGCTGGAAGGCTTCCAATTGTGCACTCAGGGTCTTCTGCACATCGGCCACCCAAGCAACCTTCTCCGCTTCGGCCTTTGCTTCGCGTTGCTACCAGCGCTCTTCGAACTCGACTCGCGTGGACTCCAGCGCAGTATGTGCGCCTTCGGCGCGAGCCGCATCAACCGTTCGTGGTGACGCAGGCGTCCGGCAGCCGGAACAGAAGTAGTCGGCCTCGGTGGCAGTTGCTTTGGCTTGGACGGTTGGGAACACTCTGCGAACTCCGTCCTTCCGGTGGACTTCCACGCACAGCTAGCGCCTGGATCGCATGGAAAGCTTGCTGGACCTGTTGCCCTAGGTGAGCCTCATTAGACTCCATTCGCGACAGCAAGTCTTGCGTCGTGCGCATCGTATTCAACGCAACTTGGGAAGCTCCAGACATGCGAGATCGACTCGTCCTTCCTGAGCGACTCGTCCGTTCCGACTTGATCGACCGGCTTGGTGACCTCTTCGACTTCGACGAGCGCTTAGATGATCGAGTGGATCGCTTGGAACTCCGTCGCTTCCGTTCCTCTGCGCTCGAGTCTGAATCGCTTGACGACTCACTGGGACTCGGCTTCCGGAGCGTGTGTGACTTCGGGATGTCCTCGACCGATGATCACTCTCCGAACGCTAGTGCGACCCGACTCCGACATAACGACAATCGTCATGGCCCACTATCGCTGGTGACCTCGGGAGGACAGCCTCCGTTACTTGGACACCCCGTTCCCGTCGACTTGCGCAGTGCTGCTTTGAGAAGCGAAAACCATTCCGGATGGGGCAACGAAAGAGTACGGCATGTGAGCCGACGCTGCTCCTCCCATAGACCAGAGTGATGAGGAAGACGACATCTTCCCGGACGACTGCGACTCCACGGGTCCGCTGAGGTTGGACTCTTCGGATCCAGAGGCGGTCGGTCCAAACAACGTTGATCCGTATCCAGAACTCGGCATCGGCGATGCGCTTCGAGTTCCAGACACTTCACTCGGATCGCAGTGCTTCGGCTGTCCTGAGCAGACGTCCCGTACGACATGAGAGAGCTCATCGACGGAATCGAAGCTGGACGTGGCGGCAAATGTTGGGGCCGCTTCAGCTCGGGTTCTCCAAACGACGAACTCGCAGGACTGCGAGTCACTCGGACTCCCGCCTTCTTCAGCCGCTCGACACACTCGCTTCCAAGTAGTCCAGCTTCATAACTCGGCATCAATGAATCACCTTCTGCGTCTTCTGGCTTCATATCTTCCACAGTGTCAGTCAAAGCTCGTACATCCAGAGGTGACAGCATTGGCGACGGCACACCCGAGGTGACTTCGCGCCATTCCAGGAGTTCCATCGTTAGCAGATGCTGAAGGTCTTCAGCTACCGCTCGGACTAAACTCCGGTCTACTTGAGACGCATGAGCTCGAAACCACTCCGGAATCAGGTTGCGAAACCTGAATCCGACGTCAAAGAACATCGTCTGGAGCACCGCAACGCACTCCCTCGGGGACAAGTCCTTCAGGTACACCTCAACCGAAGTGAAGTCGACAGCAGCGTTTGGTGCCAGTCTCACGAGGCTCCATTCGGAAATCCACGCTTCTGACCGGCTGGCCATCGACATTCGGGTCGCGACGTACTCGGACGTCCTCACCACTGCCGCATACCACGACTTGAAGTCTGGATTCGGGTGCGGCCACGTGTACTCGATTGTCGGAGACATCACGAATTCCAGAGTGACTTGCTCCCAACGACGAACTTGGTCGGCCATGTACGTCTTCCCCTGGTCCACGCTGAAGGGCGCTTCGCGTTCCACTGGATCTTCGTTCACAGTCAAGTCGATCTCCATTCAGGATCTACTTGGCGACTGGACTTCGGGTGTACTTGTGAAGCTTGGCTTCACACTTGCAGGTCAGACGGTAGCGACGTCTCCGGTTTCAGGTGCGAGGTCTCTTGCGAGTCCTCAAGCACCATTTCTTCCTTGACCGTCGACAACGGGCCTTCCAACTTGATCGTGGGCGTCTCATCCGGAATCATCTTCTCTCCCACGTCGTCATCCACGCTAATCACATCTTCATCCGGCTGGGGCTTCACCAAAACATCCTCAGCCGGGCACTCAACCACGGCGGCGCCTCCCAGACGCCTGAACGGGTGCATCCGGGACGGACACACCCACAACCTCCACGCTTGAATCCGAGCTGGAGTCTCCGCCAGAGCCAACCGGCGCGCTCTCCTTCTGGCCATCTTCGGTGACTTCATCCAGGGGAACATGGTGCGCCCCCTGAATTGTGTCCTCCGAATCCGGCTGCTCTTGAGCGTCCATCGGCTCCGCTGCCTTCTTCTCCTCGCGAGCTTCCTGCTCGACAATGTCGAGAGGCTTCTGCGCTTCGGGTTGCATCCCACGAGTTCGACGCGACTGTCTGGCGCTCCTCCGCGCCCTCGACTGCGTCCACCGTCTTCGCGTGTGCTCTCAACTTCACTCATAACCCCAAGATTAGTAAGGTTAGTAGCTCTCAGCACCCTCTAGATCTAACTTAATACAGAATATCGGTGAAATCCACGGCAACCAAATCCGGGCACGCGCACCAGTTGTGGCGAAGTGGGTGAACACTTGACCGCCCAAAGTATAGCGCGCCCGAAGAGTGGGGGGTGGTCCTTCGAGAGGAACCGACTTTTCGGGTAGTACAGGTCCTGGATCAAGTACTAGACTCGATCCAGGTTGGCGTGTGACCTTGTGCAATCCCTATAGGTGTCGATTAATTCGGCGGACCGGGTTTCACCGGGTATTTGTATTCCTAAGATAGACACACAGAAAATGTAAGAACTTCCAGGTTGTACGTATCCTGGGGGTCCTGAATGTGGGTTGAGAGATCACGAGTAAAGACCTTCTTCCCAAAAGATAACCTAAAATAATGCAGAGTTTGAATATACAATATGCAGCCTGTCAGTTAGTTAGCACGCCCGAATACAGGTAAATTTCGGGATGCCCTACGCGCACCACCCTCGAAATGCTCGAGGGAAACAATAGAATGTCTTTCCTAAACACACAGTAATCAACAGTCAAATCCTAGGGGTGATCACTACCAAACCTCCTAAGATCGCAGGGAAATGAATATGAAATGCAAGGGGCACTCGGAGTGTCCACTAGCAACTTAGCAAATAAAATAACTGGATCACTCCGAGTGTTCAAGCCCACTGGTCCCCAAGTTAATTCGACTTGAACGTGTTGAGAGTTTTCGCGTAGTTAGCGCGGCCTTGGTCGTCCTCACTCTGGGGCCCTCCTAATGTGAGCGGTCCTCCAGGTAGTCCTTCCTTGACGAGATGTGTTAAAAAGTACGGCGACCTCCCTAGGTTGCCTGTGCGACGAAGATACTTAGGCTTCCCAATATGAAGCGAACTCGAAGACACTTGTGCTTCTCAACGCAAATCAAACTCTGTTTAAAATTATCTTCTACCTCTTTGGCATTCTAAATTCTTCTTCAATCTTGGTAGTCTTGGTACTTCTTTGGCGGTCTTCCTTTACTTCGTGAGGTCACACTCGGGTAGACTTGGTCTCATTATACTTGGAATGTCACGTCGAACTTGGATCTGCATACACTCATCAACGATGTCTCGGCTCTTCTTAGATCGGCAGCACGGGTCTTGTTCTTGCACGGTGTAATCATCTGATTGCGATACTCTTGGGTCGTACTGTCTTGACTCCGCTTGAATGTCAGTAAACTGACTTCCGGACTGAACTTATCTTCAGAAACTTGAGCTTCGATCTTGTTCTTGGACAGTCACTTGGTCATTCAGGATGTATTGTCATTCGGAATGTACATTCGGGATACACGGCATATCTTCGGATGGAGACTTCATATCCGGTAGGCGATCGAACTTTCAGGATGAGGGAGACAGTCTTGGGGTTTACATGTATAGGTAGGGTCGTAATTGTGGAAACCTTGGAGTTTCAGGGTGTTTTGGGTGATGTTCGGCTCCGTCAAGGTAGGCTGCTCCTCGGGATACGTTCTCCGAGGGCACTTGCTTCCTTCTCGTGGATACCTGCCGTCAAGGAGTCGGCGGTCGGACTGAGCGTCGGTATTGCATCCTGAATGTGGTACCCATTCAGGGCGTACGCTTCCAACCTGTGAGCCTCTCCGTAACCGAACATCTGCATCCCCAAAGTCCAAACCATCAATTCGCCCAGGCGTCCCATTCAATACCCATCTCGAAAACCATCATCTCTTGTCCGAATCAGTGTGCGGGTTGTCCCGGCTGGGCAGCTGCGGGTGTGCCTAGAAAATTCAGAGGCACATCGTCACACACCTCAGCACCACTGTCAAATAGCAAAGTTGCTTTTTTGTTATTGATCTTCCCCATAGCCTTAGATTGCTTGAACTTCTTGTCTGGAACATGATACTTCCAGTAACCCCACGATTCCCAGGGGAAATCTCAAGAGCCATCATCACACTCGATCTTGCATATTCATCGATCTCGCGTAGACTTGACACTGTAGCGGTAGGTTTCTCCAGAAGATCACATGTATTGTCGATCGGATCGATCAGTTGATTAACTGTTGCTTCCGATTGTTTCTCGACATATGCATAAATGCAATAGCTAGAACGCTCGTCTCGTACCGGTTTCCAAACCGGCGAGCGTCCTAGTTTAACATCTTCTCCGCCGTCTCTGGCAACATCCCGGCGTGCTTGGTAGGATTGTACCATTGTCGGATCAAATTGTAAAATTCCTCCATGGTACATTTTCCTGCTTCGTGGATGTCACCACATGCCTTGCATGTGAATAGGCAGCGATCTGAGGGATGTCCTTTACGACCGCACTTTTCACACGTCAGACGTCCCCAGCACCCAAGATCGCTATGTTTGCGCGACCCACAGTGCGAGCATCGCTTAGGTGGTGAACCTATGTCATGTCGATCTTGTTGTGCACGACTGCTTCTGGTCTCCGAGCGACTGCGATCTTGGTTCCTTTGATCTTGATCTTGCTGCCCTTCATTGTTTCCAGATGCTGCGAGGTAGACACGACGAAATCCTGCTTCGCCATCCGATCCACTAGAGTCCTCTTCAGACTCGCTGCTGTCTGAGGTCGCCTTGATGGCTCTGACGGCCCGAGTTGACGCAGACGGGGCTGCTGTGTTGTTGTTCTTCTGACGAGGCTTGATTGATCCATAAACAGCCTTGCTCTGTCGTGCTTTCGCTCGCTGCCGAGATCGAAGTGCTTCTTCCAGAGTGTCAACATCTGGGATTCGTAGTAAAGCCAGGTGATCTGCAAGATCGCGGTCATCGAGAGTTTCAATGAAGTGTTCCACATGCTCTCGTCGAACTTCCGCAGGTCCATCCTTGATCTGGAGGCGGGCCCTAAGCCCTGCCACATTGAGCCGATACAAATACTCCAGCGGAGATTCGTCCGATCTCTTGCGCGCGTGGTAATATTGCCTCACAACTGACACTCCTCTCCCACAATATTGAACTTGGAAGGTGCTGAGCAGATCCTTCCAGGTGCTGCGCGTTGTGCGAGCTGTCGATACCAATTTCGCGCCGATCCTGCGAGGAGATCGCCGAACACCAGACACTTTTCTCATCAGGGCTTGATCTCGCATAAAGGCAGACTTTACCTTGCTAAGACAGGCCCTGGCTCGATCTTCGTCCCCTTCTCTCCCCGCGAACTCCTTGAGTTCAGACATGGCAGATACTCGTATGCGTGGAACACTTGTCGATCTTCCGGTGGTCGTGGCTGATGCTGATGCTACGGTCGCACGTCTAGGAGGATCAAGATCGAGATCATCTGGGTCGTATTCATGAGGACTTGGGTGTCGATCTAGCGACCCCACAGACTCCATATCCACATCTCGGTCTTCTGCTGGCGCTACGATCGCGGGATTGATAATGCCTTGTTGTTCCTTCAAGAATCGGCTCATAGCCGCTTGGAAGTACGATTCCAACTTCGCATTCGATCCTTGTGTCATGTTCGGCACGATGCCATCCGTCACTCGCTTGGTCTCGTGATCTCCACGCTGCCGTAGCATGGCAGCTCCTGAAGGACCTAGCGTCATCCGAGGTGGGTCATCTGCACTGTCAGTGTCCACTTCTTCAGTCGCCGACTCATAATGTGAGGATGTTCTTGTCTGATCTTCCAATGTGAGTGCTGGCAACGATCTTAGCATGTCGTCGGTTGATCTAGTCGCGACCTTGGAGGTTACATTCTTCTCACCTACCAAGGGCTTCAGTAGATCGAAGATCGACATTAAAGCCGTGTTGATCGTACTGAGCCTCGTATCGAATAGCTCGTTAGCGTCGAACGATCCTGCGATGATCCCGCCTTCCTTGATCAATTGTAATAGCGCCTTCGCAGCTTCTAGCTTGCTCGATCTTACAGTTGGTTTCTGCACTGGGCCTTTTAGATCACTAATGATCTTCGGCTTGATGATCTGCATAACGGGGTTCTTGATCAAGAAGGTGTGAAGTTCCTTCTTGTGGTATGCGGTCTCGAGGGACTCACCAGTCCACACTGTTTTAAGATCGTCTTGGTCATCAACATCCGATCCTGGTGCTTTCAACTTCTTCCGTAGAGGCTTCGATCTTGCTGACTTCTTTTTTGTGCTCGACTTGGAGACGAGCGTTTGGATGGCTTTCGCCGGTGGACTTTCGTCCTGCAGATCGCGACGCAAGTCGGAATCTGCTGGGGTCCCCGAAGGGACCTGGGGAGGAGGTAGATGCTTCTCTTCTAGGTCCGTAGCCGGACCCTCCTCTGTTCCGTCGGTAGAGCTCCTCCCAAGCTCTGCCGATCCGCGGATCGATCTTGATTCAGCGGTGTCGTTGGTGATCCGATTTCCAACGACGCTGGTTTCCCTGATCTAAGATCAGCATGCGCTTCTTCATGGGACTCACGGTGAAATCCCGAGTCACCCAAAGATCCGGGCACGCGCACCATTGTGGCGAAGTGATTCTGCGAAATCGCAAGATCGCAGGAGTCCTCTTGCACACTGCGCCCGAACTGCCGACTAACGGAGGGGGTACTCCGATCTTCCGTGAAGTTACTTGATCTCACCTTGTGTACCCGTCGGTGAGACTAGATCGCTCTTCAGGTGATCTCGATTTAGACGCGCTTGTTGTCGATCTTGCTGTCTGACAGGACAGCGGGAGAGGTGGCAGCAGCAGGGATACTACTACTCGCTGCGCCGTGTAGTTACCGAGCTTCGATCTTGGTTGTACTTGGTCGATCTTGCTCTGACCAGTGTCGATCTTAGCTCGGGGGGTCTTGTGGTCGGTGCGTGACCTTTATCCAATAGCTTCCAATACGTGCTTGCCGCTTCCTATAGCGGGGTCTTGAGATTTGAGGGTTGACGAACGTCCAGCCAAGCAATCTAGGCGTAGGGGTTCCACTTAGTGTCGATCTTGATCCTGCGTGGCGTCGGAAGGGCCAATCTTGTATATCCCTACCCGGAATAGCGAAGAAGAAGGAAGACTTGTGTAGTAGAAGGTAAAAACAACTCTGAATTAATGGTTAATATCCTATGCTTCCCATCTGTGGCTATCCATACCGCACTGGCTTCTTAAAACCCATAATAAAGCTAAGATCGATATTTACCTGTCAGGATCGATATCGCGTGGGTACAATCGTTTTGGGCAGGGATGATGGCGCACGCATTCACTTGGTCATTATAGTGAGAGTCACTATATCGAGGATCACCGTCGAGAGGGATTATTCTTGATCTTGATTGACGGGACGAGATCGAGATCGGAAAACTTCTTATCTGCTTCACCACATTTTCACCAGGGTTGGCGCGTGGCCAAGGATTTGATTTTGAATTGGACCACGCAACGATGAACTTCAGTGTTTCTATGGAAGGGAGAACACTTATCGTAGCTACCCCACAAGAAGCAACTTGGGGATTCCAAGTTACGCACCCTTCTCTTGGCGGTAGTCTCGACCTTGGTTCTGAAGGCAGAGCGCTGTGTAACTATACAGTAGCGGAAGGAGTAGCGACACTGTCACTCTGGCATGAAAGACTTTGTCGTTGGTTGCAAGGTGTATTTCCCACGTGAACACACAGCCAAGTTTGTGACTGACCGTCGTGTGGCAGAAGACGTAGTCTATCGTGACAGACACAGCGTTGATTTGGATGAGGAAGATTTAGCTTTCTTGCACTTCACCCCAATCGTGCGAAATGACGAGATACTACAATCCAGTACGACTTCAGTCACAACTGATGAGGAGGGCGAGCTGCTGGACACGGGCTTATGGATACCGAGTGTGCTGATACGGAACACGCGCAAGATGAGACTATCGGCAGTCAGATTGGCTCCGGTGATTGCAACCATGATGACGTGGATATAAACATTCGAGCAACCAGTGTAAGTGGATTTGAGTGAACATAGCCGTAACGACGATCGTAGCCGCACCGATCACGAGCTTCTGGACTTCATTGTGCATGAGTCGACCGATGAAAATAACATACCAGATGACTATGAAAATCCCAGTATTCATATCACTGAAGAACAAAATCAAGACTGGAATTGGACTTCGGCGACTGCGAATGCCTCTGGAAACGAGGAAACTGCGTCGGTAGCTGCAACACGAGGATCATCGGTAGGAAATGAGGATCTGGGTAATGTTGATGAACAAGATTTAGGTGACGATGATGATGGCGATATTACTGTAGCAAGCGTGTTTGAGTCAAACGATGGTAGCAGTGCGCATATATCTAACTCACTGGAGTCGGAAGACGACTCTGATGAAAAGTTGGAAGGACAGAGTATGATTGCGACCAACATACAACATGAGAACGATCGTGATATTATCAACGCTAATACTGTGTTGGCTGCCAATCATCCAAGACAAAGTGGTAAACGCACACATAGGGACGAAACACCGTCGGAAGAAGAACGTGTAGAGATAAGCGCTGCTAAGCAAACCAAGAGGACTCGTACTGGGCTTCGAGAGTGTAATGAAAGAAGACGACCAGCGTATTTTGACGACTATGTCATGAATGTCACGCACGCTACCTCTCGTGTGTTAGATAAGAGTAATATGCCCATTAAAGCAAGTGAAGTTCCGATTCCTCGGAATCATCGTGAGGCGATGAGATCCAAGTACCAAGATTTCTGGAAGCTGGCAGAAATGGAGGAAATGGCTGCTCTTAATGTCGCGAAGTCGGTGAAAACTTTGGTCGCGGAGCAGGTGGCGTATAGTGAACCCGGTTATACGACTACTGAAAGGATTTCAGAGCCGTACAACGTAGGTGGGCGTGTGGTACCTTGTGGTATCCCTGTGGGTTCGTTGTCTTGGGAATATGACCCTCGCCGGAGTCTGAAGTTCAAAGTGAAGAGAAGTTGTGTTCCCTTGGAGTCTGGTGTCGGGGTTCAGGAAGTCCTTCCAGGAGCGTTCGGGAGTCGGAGTTTCTGGAAACCAAGTAGGTTACCAGAAAATTGGTGGTCGGAAAGAAGTTAATATACCAGAGAGAGTCTGATATCGGTGTCTGAATATCACAAATCCAGAACCGAGATACTTGACCCTCCGAGATAAACAACAAATATACAGAGTTCAGGAATATACAAATATATACAGCCGTTCTTATTCTTTCTGGGCCCTTGAACGGTGGGCGAATACTCCAGGTCAACTAGGGACTCGTTACCAGACACCTGGTCTGTCTGGTATCCCTGTCACTTTCGCGCACCACCCTCTAATATAGAGGGAAAATATAAACCAATACAATCAGTTATATATAACAGTCTACCTTGCACCCTGGAAACGACTGTCTAGTTTCCAGAGCCTGTCCAAACGAGCAATATGAAATGGGCTACCGCTAGAGACAAAACAAACGACCCAACTAGGATATGGAATAGGCGGGTCCTCTCAGGTCTCTACGTTACCTGATCTCCACCTAAGGGGACTGAATTTGGTGGAGACCACACGGCGTACGTCCTCGACGCAGTGGCTTGGATACCTCTCAAGCGGACTTGTGCAGTAGCAAGCAAATTGAACTCTATTTATCGTTTTATCTTTCTCGTAACTCTCATATCTCTCTGGTATACCTCTCTGGTATACCTCTTCTTCTTGTCTTCTTTGGCGTTCTTCATGCAGTCAGTCTTCGTATCTCAGGTACACTTGGTTCTTGTATGCCATCAGGTATCTTGACTTGGTTTCAGTATACAGTCAGTGCAGCAGATCTCGATGGGTTGATAGGTAGAGGCGTCATTACGGGGGATGTGCAGGTCAGGCATCACTTGATTGCGTGACTTGAACTTGGGTTCACTTGGTTTCAGTATGGTCTTGAATCTTCGTTGATTTCAGAGTCTGGTATCCGGGTTTTCAGAGTCTGAAATCACTTTGGTTTTCAAAGACTTGGTCATTCAGAGTGGGAAATACCAGAGACTTGAGTGGAATATCATAATACGGAGCACCAATGTTTCAACGTACACGAAGTTCTTGGGGATTGCGCGGGTGCGCGGCGTCCGGCGCGCGATACTTGGTCTCTGTAGGTAAGTAGTGTAGATCCTTAAACCATCATCGTCGTGCTGGACGGTAACGGGATGAGGTCTCTCAGAGATACGTTCTTCTGAGAGACTTTCCGCCAGGAATTAGGCACTCATCGTCGGGGAAAGTCCGGTGACCAGACAGAGTGCATTTGACCTTCAGAGTTGTGCACACTCTGAAGTACACTTCTGGTCCATTGGGCCCCTTTACAGTCAGGCGAAGGTTCGTCTAAAATCTTCCACAGATGTCGCACGGGTGCAGCTGCGTCCCAGGCCCCCTTTCTCTCATAACGCATAATATAACCAATCACATCGTCACGTAATATCCACCTGTCGCTCGAAAATCGGAAATAGCATCATGTCATTAAAGCCAAAGGGGTCATTGAGGAAATACCTGATACCGAAGTACCACATAACGCAAATGCAGTTAACACGATGTGGGTGTATGCGCTGAAGTCGGACTTTCAAGGTTATGTGATCAGATTCAAGGCTCGAGTTGTAGCTCTGGGTAACCACCAACGACCTGGTATTGATTTCCGAGAGACGTTCACTCCAGTGGCTAGAATGTCGTCGTTTCGCCTATTACGTGCCTTGTCAGCAGAGTTAGGCTTGCAAGTATATGGTGCAGACATCAATACGGCATACTTGAATGCCGGACTTGGTATTTCACAGTACTTACGTTCTTTTGAAGGATACCCATGCAAGGTCAATGGACACATGTATGTCGTTCTGAAGGCACTCTATGGTCTAAGACAGTCAGGAAGAGAATGGAATTCGGAGTTAAACAAATGGCTGATTGCACATGGATTTCAGAGGTCGCTGACAGAACCATTTCTGTATTACCAGATGGAAAATGATAAGATCATGTATGTGCTAGTCTACGTGGATGACTTATTGGTTGCAACAAACCAAGAGCATTACAAGACAGAGTTGTTCACAGAGTTGAACAAAGCGTATGGCACAAAAGATCAAGGACTGTTGAGCCAGTACTTAGGAGTTGAAGTTGAGCAGACCGAGAGCCAAATCAAGATAAAGCAGAGCAAGTACGCAAAAGAGATCTTGACCAAGTTCGGATACTTGAACGCTCATGCAGTAGGAAACCAAATGGAGGTGAATGCACATCTCACTCCAAGTGATGGTGAAAACACCGAAAACACGGAGTTTCCATATCGGGAAGTCGTTGGAATGCTCTTGTACCTAGCGACAACGACAAGACCAGACCTGGCCTACGTGTTAGGACAATTTAGTCGCTTTGTAGCAAGACCAACATTCAAGCACGTGGGAACCGTGAAAAGGGTGTTACACTACTTAGCTGGTACACAAGACCATGGTATAACGTACACAAGAAAACTTGAAAAACCTAGTGAGGTTGTATTGAACGGTTACTGTGACAGTGACTGGGCTATGGATCTAGGAGCGAGAAAGAGCACAACTGGTTTCGTGTTCACGCTATCAAATGGTGCTATCGCGTGGATGTCACGTCACCAAACGATAGTTGCGCTGTCTACAGCAGAAGCTAAGTATGTTGCTGCGTGTGAAGCAGCAATGGAAGCGATTGCGGTGAAGAACATTTTGCAGGAAATCCTGCCGCATCACACAATTATGCTAAAGCTTGGTATTGACAATCAAGCAGCGTACGTAATGGCAACTAATCCTACGTACAGCCGAAGAACTCGGCACATTGAGTTGCGGTGGCACTATGTGCGTGAACAGGTTGAAAGAAGAGCCATCAAACTGCATAAAGTGAAGGGAGAAGACAATCCTGCCGATGCGTTCACGAAAGCTTTGGACAAGAAGCGTCTCAAGAGACTATTGCGGCTTGTCGGAGTTGATGATACCGTCTAATGCCGAAGAGCATCTTCGAGGAGGGTGTGTTGGAATGTCTATCCGGGACCTGACGAGATGTAAAGCGAAGGTGTTGCTAAGGTTGAGAGATCAGGTCCATATATGGGAACGGGCAATGACCCGTGAGTGTTGGTCAGAATTCTAGCTAATACTCAATATATGTCAGTCTTCATATTTCGCTCGCGTGTGTAGGAGTGCCTGGAACAGGTCTGTGTTCCAACAGAGCATCAGCAGCGCCATACGCTGCTGGACATGTGCCAACACCACGAGCGCACAGACGTCGTGTTGCTGCTCCAGCCCGAGCCGTTCCAGTCCCAAGACGAGGCGATGGACACCGTCCAAGAAGTCGCTGCTCATCGAGTCGTGCTGGCTAGCGCCTTTTTCCACGCGCTGTTCACCAGCGGAATGAAGGAATCTACACAGAATTTACTGCAAATTCTGCTGTCTGGTGTCCCCGTTGCAGCTTTTCGAGAACTTTATAGATTCATTTACTTAAGGAGATACGATACTATCTGTGCTACATGGCGCTAATCGCATCGGCCTCCAGGAGGTCGTGGAGATCTGATGCAAACAGTTGATGCTCGAGCTAAATGTGCACATTTGTGTGGACATTTACGTGTGCTGTGAACAGCTTCAGATGCGATCAGCGTGCAAGTTGCTAGCTCAAGCTGCTAGAGGCATGATTGATACCGACTTTGTGACGTGTGTCAGAGTGAAGGATTCAAGAATTTGTCTCTGGATGCACTGTTGAAGATTTTACGACATCAAAGCTCGGAAGTGAACATGAATCAAGTAGATTTGATGACGGATGATGCAGCGGTGAAAGCTTGGATGATGCATGACCCGAAGACAAGACAGAAACGATTGTCATCGATGAGAGAAGGAGCTACAGTTGAAACTCGACAGATGATGGTGGGGCGACGGAATAGTGGCAATGCTATGGTGAACAGCAAAGAAAAGTTGTCGTTACCACCTGAATAAGCAGTGGACGTTGATGTGATGTCGACTGGGATTGAGAATAACGCAAAACACCAGCTAACACCGACTATTTTCGCTATTGGAGGATTTAATCACCCTGGGGCACTGAATACGGTGGAATATCTGGACTTCCATCGAAGTAAATGGTACCCTGCGGCACTGATGACTACTTGCCGTTCATATAGTGGCGTCGCTGTTACGAGCACCAACAAAATTTTACATGGGAGGCACTAGCAGCAGCTCACATCATCATAAGACTAAGGAGCGGTACGACCCTGAAATTAATATGTGGACATCGATGCCACCCATGAAAAATATCTGAAGTTATCTTGGCGCAACAGTTGTGGACAACTTTATCTACGCGGTTGGCGGATTCAATGGCCAAGCGCATTTGGCTTTGGTGAAACGATTTGATCTCCATACGAGTCTTTGCCACCGCTTTCAACGGAACGTAGTGGTCTCGCAGTGGTTGCAATGAATGGACTAATTTATGCTATCGGTGACTACGATAGCAGGAAACACTTGAAAAGCGTGGAGGTGTTTGATCCTCAGACTAACCAATGGTCGCCTGTTGTCAACATGCGCTATGCCCGCAACGGTACAGTTGCAGTGGTGCAGGAGTACAGCAACAGTATTCTCGTGTTCGGCGGTGAATCTCGTCATGGTGCAAGGATGAACATAAGCGACTTAAACAGTGGTATGTGGAATGATGTAGATGCCTTTGCGGACTGTCGTAGCGGTCATGTGGCTTTTAGTTTCCTCAGCGAGTCATTCTTGTTCTGTTTGGGTGGTTCCAACAAGAAAGACGAGTACCTGGACAGTGTCCATAGATCCGACAATTTATCTAAACAGTGGACTCTTCACTCGCAGATGCGCGCACAACGCTGTGGATTGAATGTTGCTGTGGTGAGAACATCTCCAAAGGCTGAATGTTTTGCTGTACAGATGCAGAATGAACCAAACCTTTTTAAACATTCCGCACATTATTGTCGAAACCATTACCGGAGAACTGCTTACGCCAAAGGAGCATGATCAAAGGACAAAGCCTCAACCTTGTTGTTCAAATTTTCAGTGATTGATATCATACCGAGTGGGCTTGTTGTAAAATGACCATTTCTTTCGAAATGACACTTGTCTTCTAGCGGCTCCGTGTAGCAATTATTACGATCCCTCAAAGTAGAGGAATCTTTGATGATACATGGTGACCAATCGTTAAAAACGTATCCATCCGCATTCCTCCAAACGAAATTATAGTGAGGCGCACTTTAATTTTGGTTGAAACGAATGGACTATAGAAAAATGTATTTACTGAAAAATACCTGAGGCGCAGCAACGTAGTGCGCACATCTGTATAATCAAACGACTAGCGGAGTGCAGTGTACCAATGCGCATAATCGTCACGAAAAAATTGCGTCAGTTTTTCGCTCACTGACGTACCAACTGCATCTATACGAGTGTCAAGCGAATTGGGGGTTTCCCCAGCTTTAAACAATTTTCTATAGAGGGTTTCCTTCATTCTCTTCATGTTCGCCACGGTTCCATGGAGAAATTTTCGAATGGCCTTGTCGATGCGATCAGACACACCGTTGATCTTGTTAATCAGCATCCCCGTGATGATGATCCTCTCCTCGTCTTTTGGTTCATGGGAAGTGGAGACATCGACAACAGAGTTGCCGTCGTGGACAGCCACTCTCAATCTCCGTTTCTCCACTCGATAACTGTTGTCACTCGGAGCAAGCGCACGTTCCATCAACGGAGAATCTGGCGATGAGTTCTTTGAAGACATCAAGGCGGCCGAGGGTACGATAGTCGAAACGATAGTGGCTGAGAGCACGACCAAAACCCACCATGATTGCATATTGAATACAGGGGTTGTCAAAGGTGAGAACCGTCAGTATGTGGAGGCGAATTAGAAGTGTGAAAGCAAAATACACTTGGATGGATTGCAATACATATCCCGAGACACCATCGTTGATTACCATGCCGAAGCCTTTGGTTTATGCTCAAACGCTCGTACAATCGTTTTACCGCAGATGCTTGTGATGGAAGATAGAACTAAGATGGAACCACTATGTTGCTCGTCGAATCTTTACTTCGTAGTCTGCTGATAATAACCGTGATCATTCGAAGTAAACTAACGAATATCTTGCTGAAATGTCATTTAGCAAGATCGTACACCAGCCATAATCTTGGGAAACGATATTGTAACTCGATCTGACATCTGATTTTGATGTGATTGCCACAACGAGTTCTATTGAGCATTGTACACACAATCTTCATGATTCAACAAGTACTGTATGAAGAATGGCTTATCTTATCAACGTTTTCTAAGCTAAGCGGCGCTAGGAGTTAGATACAACTTTTTCAATCGGATATCTAGTGTACTATTCTGAACGATCGACATCTTCTGAAATGTAGTTACCGTATCGCTCAAGTCCTAAACGAACTTTTGTCCTAAGCGAACACGATTATCTACCAATTGCGTACCGTGAAATATACATATGTCATTGCACTAAAACACTGATATCGAGACTCTAAAACTTAGCCTGCTTCGCACCACCAATTTCGAAGATGAGACGACAGTGCACCACGGGTGCCGGCAGATAGTCAAAGCAGTGCAAGCACATATCGGTCGACTATACGTACAAATTGCAGGTACTGCATCTTTAGAAGCTGACAATGACACAGGCAAAGCTGTCGCCAAATTATACCCCTTGATCAGTATGTCAGCTGAGCGAAAGAAAAAGCTTAAGCAGCTTTCATGCTGGAGGCGTCGACGCAAGCACATTGAGCTGATGCGCAGTCAGCATAAGGGGCATCACAAAATCCTACGTAACATTGGTGAAACCATTGTTCTGCCTCGCGATGTCGAAGAATACATCGTGCTGTGGCTTAACTCAATAAGGAGAGAAGGTTGTCCTGTTTCAGCGCAAATGCTCTAATTCAAGGCGTTCGAGGTGGCATCAGAGCGTAGTTTTCCCGCGGACATGTTCACCGCTTCATATTCGTGGAGGAAGGGTTTCAGATGGGTTCGATTACCTATTCGTGTTCGTACTTGCCAAGGATAGACCACGCCTGAAGATGCTGAAGCTGCGGCTGCAAGTTTCGAGCTGAAGTGTGTGAAACTACCGTGAAGTACAACATTTCCACGGTTCTCAATGCTGATCAAACAGGTGAGAGATGCCTAGCAATTGATCATGTGATTCTCGTCGGCTCCATCTTTTCGACGCTAATCGGTAGCATTTTAAAAATAATTTTTACCCATTCGATTACGTAATTACCCTAATCGTCGCACCTTGCCGTTCGTTTAGAACTTGAGCGATACGGTACTGATAGGATAGCGGCTCGAGGATGAGTAATAAATACATTAGATGGGAATGATTCGCTGATGCGTAATCTACAGCAGACAAAAAGGATAAAATCGTCGAACAACGCCATAGGGGTTAGGTTCATGTAGTCTACTTTCACAAGGATAATTGCTCATGAGGCATGCAAGACCAACATGATTCCTGAAAATCTGATTGCGGTGGCAGGTGCCGTTTCTGGTTGATCCTGTTCAAATAAGCACATAATTAAGTGATGACGCTTTATTTCGTCGGTCATGCGATGATTGATATGCATAGCAACCTTTGACGCAGCATACGCGTATGGATCACTGCTGGTCTCGATACTAGCCAGACAGACGACAATTGTGCCGCACGAGCACCGTATCTTCTTGGCTGTCAACTGTAAATTGGGTAGCAGTGAACGTGTCACCAAGACCGGCTCTACTGCGAGAACCTCAAATTCATATTATATTATAATGGTGTTCCACAATCTAAGGGGGTCAAACGAACTATTGCATTAATGAGGCTTATGCACTGGCCATCAGCTCAATCCGATAAGGGTCGGAGAGAGGCGGGTCTTCTTGGTGTGTTTGATTGTTGCTTGTTCTTCTTGATGCGAAGTGAGGTGAACGAGTGGTCTGCAGCAAGCAAGCTAGACTCTGCAGCTACCGGTATAAACTGGTATATCGGTATGGCAAACTTTCTTGTAGAAAACACAATTCCTCTCTTACGTCATGGAATACACCTTTCCACAATCTAAGGGGGTCAAACGAACTATTACATTAATGAGACTTATGCAATGGCCATCAGCTCAATCTGATAACGGGCGAGGAGAGCGGTGCCCCCAAATGGTCATGCAATAAGCCGCACTAATGCAATGTCGAATTCCCCTCGACCCACCCACCATGTCCGCATACAGTGTAGCGACTGACATTTTGCAGAGTCTAGTGTACGGCTTGAAAGCATCAGACACCGAGCGACCGTGAAATTGGATCGTAAGCGAATCTGTGCCCGCTCGATACATATGTGTTGCTCAACTAGCTCGAAGTGAGTGTGAGCTAAATTCTTACCGGTCTTGGCCGCTGCACGCTTGATAACTTCTGATACGTATGTGGGCGATATGCTGGATAGTCTTCTACATTGACTCATGTATACCGCTGCAGGGATATCAGCTGGGAGATTCTTTCTTGATTGGAGAAGGATGAGGGCGCCAAACACAGGGCACAAGAACGGGTGTCCAGATCTTGACAGCATCCTTGTCGTCGGAGTTCCGCCTTGGTTCGTCTTGGAGCCGGTCAGGCGCACGCGACTGATCGGGCTTTCGCTGGAGAAAGAGTAGGATGACCCATCGTGTCCAGGACAGCGATATCCTGGGCCCTCATGGCGAACCACTTGAAATTGCCTCCTCTGTTGATTGCCACGATTTCCGAGCGTCGCAGGAGGAAGAAAAACTCCATGCACAATACCCCCCCATAGTGCTTGCTCGGAGGGGTCGGCTAAAGTCATGGTATGGAAGCATAGCTCGAGAAGACCAAGAGACACAGGGGCTTTTCGGCGCCGTGGTGTGTCAAGACGACTGATCCCTTTGAGTAGCATGCGGATGTACGGGTGTGCGATCAGAAAGTCATATCCAGACGCGGCGAAGAAATGGCGAATGCCGTGGAGTAACGCCAGAATAGAGTCACTCCGAATGGGTCCCCCGGACCCAAAGCGAAACTGGAAGCCGTAGAGAACAAAACCCGAGGTGTATTGGACTTGGGCTGCAAGGGGTATGCCGGTAAGCCACGCGGGAATACCGCGCCGTGATGTCCATGTAATCCATTTTCTCAGCGCTCGGCTGTATTGGTCATACGTGGAGTCGGCAACGGAGTGAGCGCGGATACGCTGCCAGATTTGGTTCAGGCCTTGTATATCGACGGTCGGCGACACCTGCAACCAATCACGTGTTAGGGATGCAAACTGAGTCGCAAATGATGAGTTGGCAGCAATGCGGGAGTCAGCGCCAGCGCGAGTATTGTCGACACCGGCGATGTCGGATGCCGAAAACCGGAGTTGAAACGACGTTTCCCACCAGCTAAGTAGTCGAATGATTACTTGAGCACGCGGATTGCGCGACGATAGCTTGTTTTGCCAAGTGACAGCTGATGTGTTGTCGATGCAGGAGTGTACGTGGAGCGGCCGATCGTTGCGTGGAACGTTGGCAGCCCAGTGCGGGCCCCACATTTGGACGGCAAACGCACACGAGACAAGCTCGCGGTAATTAATGTCGAAGCCGTTGGCCTCGCCATTCTTAAAATTGCGTATAAAGGTGCCCTCTTACACAATGAACTGGTAGGTCAGTGCTTCATGCGCCGAAATATCCTGGGCACAGAGACCAAAATCGAAAGCGTCCATCTCAATCACAACGTCCGGTACTGGTAGCGTGTTGAAATATTCCAGTGACACGCCGCTTAGATGGTGTGTGTAGCACGTGCCACCACCACAGTATGTCGTGTTTCATGGCTTCCGTCTTTGGAACACGCTGAAACCTATGCAACCCATTCCCACGTAGCCGTAAACGCTGAAGAAAGGAACGTGCGGCGCGGATACAGGTAGCTGTTGGTAGATGTGATGACGCGTGCGTATGCGCAAGGATATTCGCGTAACCCACCTGCTGCAGAATGCGTCTTCCCATCATGCGATTGGGACGCTAGGATGGATTGGGTAGATCAGGGATAAGATTGTCACATGGTGGCGAGTCAGTTCAGTAGCGACTCTAGTAATATCTATCTTGTGTGTTCGAGTCTCACAGCTATAACTTTTCTTAAACAGCTGAAGATCTGTTTTGGGATTGGAGGTGCTGCGTTTGGAGCAGAAGGTAGTGCAGACAGAGTAAGCAGCAGACAGGACTTTATACTTATTCAATTCAACTTACTTTTGATTTCGCAACCTCACCAAGAAGCCTTCTTCATCAGCTCGCCCTGTGTACTCTTCCTCCTCATCCTTTAGGTTATGATCTCAAACAACGACGACTCCAAGTTCAAGGTTGAGGCTTTCGACGGGTCCAACTACGCACTATGGAGCTTCAAGATGAAGATGTATTTGACGTCTAAGGGGTTGTGGGGAGCGGTCTCCGGCGAAGGCAACCTGACCGCGATCAAGGAGCAGCAAGCGAACGCGGCGATCGTGCTGAACCTGAAGGACTCGCAGCTGATGCACGTGATTGATGCGGTCTCTGTAAGAGAAGCGTGGGCAAGGCTGGAAAACTTCCACCCCACGCAAGACATGGCGAATCGGCTGTGGCTCAAGGAGAAGTTCGCGTAGTTCAAGTACACCACGTCCTCCATCAAGGATCACGTGATGGAGTTGGCGACACTGGTGCTGAAGATGAGAAACGCGAACTGCGGACCAAGTGAGGAAGCCGTCTGCGCGACGATGCTGCGGAGTCTACCTGCAAGCTACGAAAACTTGATGCAAGCGTTTCGCATGTCAATGGCAACTTTCAGCTTGGAGGACCTCGTGAGCAACCTGATTGCAAAAGATGTGCGTCAGAAGGACTCGATACACATCGAGAAGATGACCGCACTTATTGTCAGTAGGGGTACTGGGAAGCAGCAAAACAAGAAGAAAACTCAGCGCGGTGGACGAAAGAAGGGGACGACGGGTGCCTGCTACAACTGCGGGCAAAAGGGTCATTTTGCGAGGGAGTGCACTTCGGACTCAACCTCACGCGGGCCGGTTCAAGACCATTCTAACGTCGCGTTTAACGCGGCTGAGCTACTCGCAAGAGAAGATTGGGTTATGGATAGTGGAGCTTCAGCTCATATGTTCAAGTCGTGGGACTCGTTCAGCGAGTATACAGCGGTGAAGAACGATCGAAGCGTTTTGAGTGCTAAGAACAGCGCTGAGTTAAAAGTTATTGGCTTCGATACGGTAATTCTGTGAGTGCAAACTGATCGCTCATGGATCAACACAAAGATGGAGAATGTGCTCCATGTTTAAGATCTGAACAAGAACCTGTTCTCGCTGACTGCTCTGACCGCACGGAGAATGACGGTGAATATAGACAGGGAAGTGTGTCGTGAAACGTGGTAATCATGTGGTGGCTACTGGACAAAAGCAAGGAAAACCGATGTATCTGAACACGGAATTGAGCGAGGAGTGTTATGCAGCTGGATGTGACGCCGAGATCTGGCGCCGGCGACTCGGACACGTATCATTCAGTACACTGAATACCATGATTACAGACGGGAAACTTGCAGGAACCCCAATGAAAAGCGCCAACGTATGTGAGGTCTGTGCGACTGTCAAACAATCTCGTAAGCCTTTCAGCTCAAGAAAGGAGGAGTTGGAAGCGAGGGAGAGCGCACGCAAGGACACTGCGGTGAGTTCAGATGTGCAGGGTCCCGTCAGAACCATCTCCAAGTCAGGACATAAGTACATCGCAACCTCCATCTTGGTGAAGAGTCACTACTTCACGATCTACCCAATGCCCAACAAAACAGAGGTGTTTCCGGCGTTCCCGAACTTTCTGAAAGAGATCAGAACGACAGCTCGACTAAAGATCAAGGTTCTACGCAGTGACAACGGCGGTGAATACTGGAACAAATCCATGAAAATGCTCTGCGACGACAAGTTAATCAAGCACGAATTTACAGTGCCGCACAACCCGGAGCAGAATGGGATAGCCGAGCGTACGAACCGGACGCTTGTTGAGATGATTCGCTGTATGTTGAAGGAGAGTGGGTTGGACAAGTCATATTGGGGCGAGGCCATGATGACGACGGCTGACATTCGAAATGGGCTACCAAATACATCTAACCAGCACTCTAGTCCATTTGAGTTGGTCTTCAAGCGAACACCGCGTCTAGATCACATGAGAGGTTTTGGAACGGAGTGCTACGCTCACGTTCCCAAGCAGAAACACAAGAAGCTCGTTGACACAGGGGTAAAATGTGTTTTCTCGGTTACGCAAAGCAGCGCAAAGCGTATCGACTTCTGTAAGTCAGTGACGGATCAATCGTCATTTCGAGAAGTGTGACGTTTGCCGAGGCGTCTATAGTGAAGGTTCCGAGAGATGCTATGGAGAGCGTATTCGATATCACTAATGATGACGACGCCGAGGATATCAACAACGAAGTTGGTGCTGAAGAAGGATTTCGCACTCCACCGACTCGACCACGCCAGGAGCCAGCATGTGAAGAGCACGATGGGCCAAGCCATTCCGTACCAACGCGTGGATCCAGCACTCCCGGAAGAGATGGCGAAGAAGAGTGGATGGTACGACCTGTGCGCAAACGAAGGGGTGTAGTCCGCTATGAGCAGGAGTTCCCAAACTTGCGGCGTGGGCAGTTCAACCTGGACGACTTCGAAGCCGACCACGACTCACTTTATTGTTTGCACACTGAAGACGTTGATGGCGAACGGGCGGCTACCTACGATGAAGCCATGAAGAGCAAATACAATGACAAGTGGTTTTGCGCGATGGAGAGTGAGATGAGGTCGCTGGAGGACCACCAGACTTGGACTCTCGTTGACATGCCGTCCGACAAGAAGGCAATCCGATGCAAATGGATTTATCGCATTAAACGTCCCCCAAACGGCAATATTGTGAATTTCAAGGCCCGGTTGGTCTCAAAGGGGTTCCCACAGCGAGTAGGGTCGACGACACGGAAATGTTTGCTCCTGTCGCGCGCAAAGAGTCAATCAAAGCTGTGGCTGCAATTGCTGCAGAGGAAGACATGGAAGCTGAAAATGTGGATGTTGACACGGCGTTTCTCTACGGTGATGTCGAGGAGGAACTTTACATGGATCAGCCTGACGGGTTTGTGGACCAAGCCAACCCGAATAAGAAGTGCTTGCTCGGGCAAGCACTCTACGATACAAAACAAGCGGCTCGTCAATGGAACAACAAACTCAACAAGTACCTAATGACTAAAGGTTTTAGTCGCTCTGATGCTGTCCCATGCATTTACATTCGACGATCTGGATTCCAGTACAGCATCGTCATTGTCTATGTTGATGATCTCATGATTTCTAGCAAGCCCATGGATGATATTGCCGAGATCAAAGAGGTGCTAAGGAGCGAATTCAGCATCAAGGAGTTGGGTGATTTGATTATTGTCTTGGCATCGAAGACCACCGCAAGCACGAGAAGATGAGGGTACATCATACGACTAGCGGAAAATTCGGCGTCGTCAAGTGCAAGGATGTCTATGCACCTGCAGATTCTAGTGTGAAGCTGATGAAGCCACCAGAAGACGAGTATTTCGTTGCGAAGTACCCATATCGCGAGTTGGTGGGTGCACCCATGTACTTGGCGACAAGTACTCGCCCCGATATTGCGTACGTGGTCGGAGAAGTGGCAAAGTTCTGCAAGCGGTACAACAAGTCTCACTGGGTGGCTGCGAAGCGAGTTCTCAAATACCTCAAGACCACTGAGGATCATGGCCTCGTATTCAATGGCGAAGTCAATGGAGAGCTTATTGGGTATGCTGACGCAAATTGGGCTGGTGATTTGGACACGCGACGTTCAACAACCGGATATGTGTTTTTGATGGCAGCACAATCTCGTGGAAGTCAAAGCACCAGCCAATTGTAGCGACATTGAGCACCGAAACCGAGTACAATGTGATCCAAGAAACGATGTGGCTGTGGCAACTACTAAAAGACCTCGGCTACGATAACAAGGGCGCTATAACAATCTACCAAGAAAACAAAGGATGCATCGCACTCGCTAAGAACCCTGCGTACCACACAAAGACGAATCATTTTGATATTGTGGCGAAGTGGATCTGCGAAATAGCAAGATCGCAGGGGTCCTCTTGCGCACTGCGCCCGAACTGTTGACCTTGTGTACCCGTCGGTGGGACTAGATCGCTCCTCGGGTGATCTCGGAAGACGCGCATATTACTGTTCTTGGGCTGTCTGACCTGACCGCGGGAGAGGTGGCACCAGCGGGGATACTTCTACTCGCTGCACCGGGTAGATATCGATCTTTCGATCTTGGGTGTCCTTGGTCGATCTTGGCCTGGGGGTGTCTTGTGGTCGGTGTGTGACCTTTTTCCAATGAAACCAATACGTGCTTGCCGCTTCCTATAGCGGGGTCTTGATTTGAGGATTAACGAACGTCCAGCCAAGCGATCTGGGCGCAAGACCTCTACTCAGTGTCGATTTTGATCTTGCGTAGCATCGGGAGGGTCAATCTTGTATACCCCTGCCCGGAATTGTGTAGATGAAGACGTCTTGTGTAGTTGAAGGTAAAACCAACTCTGAATTAAATGTTAATGTCCGATGCTTCTCATCTGTGGCTCTCCATACTGCACTGGCTTCATAACATCTATAATAAACCAAGATCGATATTACCTGTCGAGTTCGATACCGCGTGGGTACAGTCGTTTTGGGCGGGGATGATGTCACACATTCACTGAGCACTGTAGTGAGGGTCACTATAGAGAGGATCACTTATGGCGGGAATTACTTTTAATCTTGATTGACGGGGCAAGATCGAAGTCGGAAAACTTCCTGTCTGCTTCACCACAACCGTCCCCTGCACGAGCGACTGCCACACAACGGTTTTCGTTCGCTCCACTTCACCCCCTTTTGGACTAACCTTCACTTCATGGTTCAAGATTGCGACTCACATCCAAATCCTCCTTCATCACTGTCTCCTTCTTCTTCAAGACCGTCAGCGCCGCTAAATCAGTTAGGAATACTCGCGGTAGCGGCGGCTGCGGCCGAACCCGAGGCACCCTCCGCCAATCCGCCCCAACCCAGCACTTCATGTTCAGAATACCGTCGGCTATCTTCGGCGCCGACGGTGCACGTTCATCGATCTTACGCGTATTTACAAGTCCAAGCGACATTCCAAGATATTATGGCGTCTCTACGGGCTGGAGAGGGTGTTATCAACCGCAAATCGATCTTCGGTCAGCTACAGGACGATCATGAAGATCTCCAGCACACTCGTACAGACTCCCTTCTCCATATGGGTGATCTCTATCACCGCCTGGACGATCTTCAATAGCAATCTATACCCTTCGCGAAATTTTGTCAAGATCGATACAACACTTTGGTCCAGGAGCTGGAGAACTCTAATACACAACTGGTGGAGATTAGGTCGGCGGTCGAGGACCTCGAGGAAAAGTTAGACGTGGCATCTCAGCTTCGAGCGGATTATGGTGAGTTGCAGGCAACTTCCAAGAGTACCATCCTATGTCTGGAGGACGACATCGACACCTTGACGCGCCAGGTTCAGAATCTTCAAGCTCAGCTGGCCACCCTGACCAGGCATTCTGATCTCAGCTCCGCCCTTCCTCCCGCACTTGCTCGTCTCTTGTGTAGTCAAGATCAAAAACCGGCAGCTGCTCGACAGCGATATCAGACCTAAGATCAATCGTGGTGCAGGTGCGCCAACACTTGCAAACCCGAGATCAAGATTTGTCCAAGGATCAACAGCGATGTCAGGCACTGGGGCTATCGGAGGCTTCACTGCAAGCTGCTGCCTTCCGTCTTTAACGTTAGATCAGTGACCAAGATCGTCGCATCGCCAGACCCCAAAAGGAACGAGACGAATTCCGAATGGACTGCCCCGAAGCTAAGTCTGAGCGAGATCGAGCGGTGGCGAAGTCGTATTCAACCTCCGAGCCTCTGGACAAGGTCCGTGCTGAACTCCACACCCGTGGTAATCATGTCGCTTCCATGAGGGCCAACATCGCTCGGTTATAGCACCAGCCCACGGAGCTTCAGACCGCCAAATCCCAGGTCGATAATGATTTCGCGAGCCAGAAGCGAGATCTTGCTGCCTTCCGAGTCGAACACACCGCCCTCACAGCCCCTTACAATGATGCTTACAATCCGTTCTGGGCCGTGGCGCGTTTGTTGAAACAGTATGTTGCCCTTCCTACGCCGGCAAGTCTGACACGTCCTTGATCTGAATCGGGATCGTTCCCAGCTCGATCTCGTAAGTCTCGCAAGATTAATTTTACGCCTCCAGATTCTCCTGAGGATCTCCCAGATCCTGACGGTCCTGATTCTGAAGTCCCTGAGCCCGAGATGCTTAACCCTTCGCTAGATCGAGGTGAAGGGCGGTTCCCCAAAGACGATGCTGACGACCCCCGAGATAATAGCCGCCCTTGCGAAATCTCGCTCGGACCTCCGTCGAACCAGTCAGTCTGATGACAATCTCGGTGGGTCGGGTACCGCTGGTCGTGTTATCGATCTGGGAAGTAATGGGGAAGATCAAGATCTTATCGAGAACCCTCACGAGACTCCGGCCGACGTCGAGGAGCCAGATGACGGTTCTTCTCCTCCTATGAATACAAGCGCTTATTCCAGCTGCAGTGGTTGTTATAATACCCCACTTTCTGATATCAAATCGGTCTCAGCACCCCCCTTAGCCCCCTCTAACCCCAAGATCCCAAAGTCCGAATGGATCCCCGGCCTGAATACCCCTCGGTTTTTTAGAGCTGCTGACTTTTGCCATGCGATGTGGATCAAGTGCGTCATTTGCATGTCTCCGATCTAGATGTGCGAGTGATGAGCGACCTTCTACTTACGGTATCCGAGTGTCTGTTTCCTGACGTGACTCCAGCTGCTAGGCCGTTCCAAGTGGAGATCAAAGATTGCATCACTGGACCTGCTTTGGATGCTTTGATGTCCAGCGATCCTCCACCCTAGGCTTCTTTGGTGTCTGATGAAGGTCTCCTCTCATTCTTGATCGATTTCATGCCGACAGGTTTTTGCGAAAAGTATTTGGAGAATGAGTAGAAGCATCGTTAAACTTTTTGGGAGCCCAGTCACTTCATTTCCGATGACATGTGTTCGGCTGATGCCGTCTTGCCCGCTTATCACGAGAATCACCGTCAACGTCGATCTCGGACAGGGGCGGCTTGGAAATAATTCTTGCAGCGTCATCTGACCCCAGCCTTACGTCAGTAGCGATGTGATCTGGACGTCTAATTGGATCCTTTCTTTCTTCACTTCCCGAAATCTCGTTATCCAAGGTCTGGTACCCCGATGTGACCTCCGCGTCATTGGCAGACGCGTTGTCGATTTTTGATCTGGCCGAGCCTCGGCGATTACAGTATCGCTAGACTCTCGCGGATCACCCCGCGGCTAGCATTCTCGCCTTCCAGACAAGTTCGTCCCTATTCCGACCTCTGCGGGTAGACCCAATGTTGAGTTGTAGTAGCGTGCGATTCCTTGCGTAGCCACCATCCATATCCTTGCTTACATTCCTAGTTTGTTGAGATACCTTCTTTGTCTGTACGTTGATCTTGAAATATCCACGTCTTCGATCTAGCGTCGCATAGTCACTAGTCAGTTTACGCACACTATATACACGACTATCCACCTGATCTACCGCCATCCGGTAGACCCTTCACGTATTCATTCGCAATGTGACCAGCTCACTTCACGATCTCGCCTCCTTATGGCTCCTCGTGTGACTGCATGACCTCAAATCGAAATCGATTCATTCGATCTCGCAACAGTCATACATTAGAGCCCTACAATTAAGGTCGGCTTCATCCACCGACGTCGGTTCGTCATATCCTTTCCAATGCACCTAGAATTCACGTAATGTAAGTCCATATCGCGTACGTCTCCCAGGTCGCATGTCTACGATCTTCTCAACTTCATATTCGTCACTGTCCAGATCACGTATCCAGCTGTCCTCAGGCAAAGCGCTTCGTTTAAATCATATCGATCTTGATCTGGTATTGTCAACCGTATCTGGGGGCGGTCCGGGAATTGTCGTACAGGCTTGTTCTTGGAGACATGTACCACCGGGAAGAGTCGATATTCTTTACCGGCGATCTCGAGACATACTGCATGTTCATCAACTAACTCGAACACACGAAAATGACCGTGCCACATGTGTGCCAGCTTACGCGCATATTCTTCGTTGACCCGATCTAGAAATAACCACACTTGAGCTCCAACTTCGATCTCATGTGGTTGAACGGTTTCATTATGTCGATCTGCCCTTCCTTGGATCGCCTCACGTAGTTTCATGTTAACTCACGAGCCAGCTGATATTGCTTCTCGATACGGTATCTCCACCGACGGGGTTCACGATCTCGTCTTCGCGTTGATCCTAATGGTATCATTGCTTCCAGCGTAGATCGTGGAACCCAGCCGTGTAACAGATAAAAAGGGGTATCTCCTCCGATGCGATCTTGGGCAGTATTGAGTGCGAAGGTGAGGCGCTCCGCGTGCTCGTCCCATTCTTGCTGATCGACACCTTCAAAACACATCTTGACTGCACGTGTCAATGTTCCCATCATCCTTTCGGTTGTACCGTTTGCTTGGGGGCGTTATACCATTGTTTCTCGCTGTCTCTGTCCCACAATCTTGTTGAATGATCTGAAGAAGTCAGACATAAAACCGGGTTCTCGATCATGTCGGATAGCCTCGCTTGCACCGAACCGGCGAAACACACATTTCTCGTAGTTGTCGGCGACGGTCTGAGCTGTCCTTGATGCGCTAGCTTTTGCGATCACATATCCAGTGAATATATCAATCCAGATCAATAGTTCAGTATTTCCTTTGTGTGATCTTGGTAGTGACGGTATGTGATCCATGCCGATGACCTGGAATGGGTATGTAGCCTGCAAAATGCAACGCGATTCCCCATGGATCGTAGGTCGTCCTT
Source organism: Phytophthora palmivora (assembly GCA_008079305.1). Taxonomy (NCBI): domain Eukaryota; phylum Oomycota; class Peronosporomycetes; order Peronosporales; family Peronosporaceae; genus Phytophthora; species Phytophthora palmivora. The sequence goes on from VOQZ01002168.1 coordinate 30,525, forward strand.
TTCCTGTCTCGCAGTCTAAGCACTGATCCACGTAGTGTCGTACACTCTGATATAATCCACGTCAGTGGAAATGACTCTGATCTCGTGATACGTCCGTCCAATGCCTGTGTGGCCACCTTCCAGACTCGAATGATAGTGGTGCATAAGATCGTTTTGCAGTGTTTCGGGCACCACAAGCTTGTCCACGAGGTCGCGATCTTCGTCAGACTGCTTGGCCGGTGGAAAATAGAACAATAACCCTGACACATCTGTCTCATAACGATCTTAGAACAGCTCTTCGCTTCGGCCAACGAAAGATCGAGTACGTTCCCTTGCAGGTAGGCCTTAAGATCGACGATCCATTTATCCTCATCTTGAGCTGGTCTAATACGCTCCATCTTCATTCTCTGCACGATCGCTTCTTCTAACACTTGAGGGTGACATTTCTTTCGTGATCTCGTGCCCGCAGTGATCTTGACTGTAGCCGCATCATTCTTGGATATCAGCAACTCATTTAACCTATTGAGAGGCACTAGATCTTGACGCTCCTCTTCGGTGGAGATCACGACTCCGCCTTCGCGATTTAATGCGGTGCTCGCCAGACTGTCTTCGCTTTGATTCCAATATCGCTTTATGTGTAGGAACTCATGGTTGGGCCAATATCAGAGACATTCCAATGCTTGCTGCCGTAACAACGTTAACCCCGGGGCTTGCATTCGATCTCGCCTCTCATTTGTCTGATCACAAGATTAGAATCTCCACAGATGATCAGGTGTCCCCTGTCCATATCTGACAGAAGGTCGGGGCACAGAAGCAGACCATGGTACTCGGCCTCATTCACTGTGAGATCGAGCTTGTACTTCGATGCTGCTGAGATCACTGTCCAATCTGGTAAGCTCCACACAATTCCACTATATGCTCCGCCACTTCGTTTCACACGCGCTGGTCCGTCGAAGTTAACGACTAGCAATCGCTCACCTGGCTCCACTGTTGGGGGTGACATCGAGATCACTTGTCGCGGTTGCTTCCTGGGAGCGATCGAAATCAAGATCGAGTCCACTTCCTTGCGGGGTGTAATGCTTGCTGCGATCACGCATAAAATCACATCATCCCCTCTGGTACATTTGACGATCTCAAGAGTCCAGCTTGACAGAAGTGCTGCCCATCACCCTAATCGTCCTTGCGACCCGGATGAGTGAAGTAGCCACGTCAATGTAGATTGGCGCGTTAACACTTTGAACGATCTTGTCACGAGTTGAGTGTAGCGGATATCTAGGATCCTGAGCAGACCAGCACTTCCTTATCAACTATTCCATAGTTGATCTAATTCGGCTTGAGTGTGCGACTAGTGAACGTCACTGGGCTTATATACTCCGTGGTGCTCCTGCATTAGTGCAACTGAGATCCCCACTTGCTGGCGTATACCACCACCACTGGTTGTCGATCTACATCGAAGTGTTTTAGAATCGGTGCAGTTACGATCTTGTTCTTCAGTATGGCGAACCCTGTCCTAGCTTCATCCCACGTGTCACCTTCTTCCACAATGATGTTCTGACCGTCTCTAGTCGATTCTGTCCTCCGAGCAATCTCGTAGAAATCCACTTCCTGTAGCTCGTACAGAACTGACGCGTAGATAGGGAAGTCTTCAATGAATCTACTACAGTAGTTGAGGTTTCCCAAGAATGATTGCATCGATCTTAGGCTGGCAGGGAAAGGTAGTTCTTGCAAAGCTGACAGATCCTTTGGGTGTGTCTCCAATCCTTCGACTGACACACTATGTCTTAGGTAGTCAACCTTCTGCTGACCCCAGAACTTTTAGCGACACTGATTGACAGATTCCGCTCGTCACATGCATCCCGAAGCTTTTCCACCTGTTCGCATAACGCGGTCCACGATCATCCAGTTACCAGCATGTCGTCGATGTAAGATCGGCGTCCCAACACTGACTCATTTCTTTCCAGATCAGGCTCCCCCGTCTCGAATACGCATCTTCGGTCAGGCCGATCTTGATCTTGTGTCACCTTCAGGAACCCGTACAGTGGATTATCTAGGAGTCTCTGGTATATCTGGGTAGTGTTTCTTAATGCCAAATGAAATTCATTTCCATTCGAATAATCCAAACGGTGAGCCGAGATCGCTCGGGCTCGGTCTGTCATAGGCACTACCCAGAAACCACTGGCCATATCCAGGGAGCAATACCAGAGAACTTTGTCTAGATCGTCTAGCAAATCATTGATCAGAGGCATAGAGTATACCATGATTCTCACCGGGCTATTGACCAGACGGTAACCAATACACAGTCTAATGTCGACCCCATTCTTCTTGATGATCACCACTATGGGTGTCGCCCAAGGAGATGTCGAATGTCGGATCGTCCGAGCCGATAGTAGTCCCTTGGTTAGTTGATTCAGCTTTTCCCGGAACTGTATAGCCATCTTGCGGTAACGTTGAGCGACCGGCTTTGCATTCCCCACATCTATGTCGCATACCACTCCTTTCTCCGCTGGTGGTAAGGCATTGCCCTTTCCGATAAGAAGGTGCTTCCGTTTCCAGATAATCTGCACGAAACGTTCGATCTCTTCTTGTTGTTGATCTTGGCATCACCTATTTGTAGATCTTCGATCTTCACTTCTTCCGTGGTCGCGGTTACTTCTGGTAGTACAGCCATTTGACCTTCCACATCCTCTGCAAACAAGCTCCCCCCTTCCTTGATACAAACTTCATCATCCATCGTAGAATCACCAATGTTCGTCTCCATCTTGGTGTCAGGGTTATTGCTATTAACAGAGCCGATCTTGCCCTGGTCAAATGTACACTTGCTTGACGATAGACTTGTGCTTCCGTCTCATGCGATCTTGATATTCTGGATGCGTTTTGCCGGTCGTGGTAAGGTCGCAGTTGGTGTTACGTACTCGGGACGTTCCACCGCTAGCTCGGTGATCTGCTCGTTGATATCCACTTCAATGATCTCATCCGTGGTTGTTGCCTGATACGCGAGATTTTGCCATTCAGCGTTCCTCCTCGATGCTCTACGGACACATACCCCGGAATTCGGGGAATTCGATCTCCACTCAACCACATCGCGACTCTCGATCCTTCGTGGAGAGTTAGTGCGCGATCACTTACGTTGGTCACTCGCAAATACCGTGTCTTTCCTGGTCCGACTGTGATCGTTGGCACCCATCGATCTCCCCTGGTGACCCATAATTCGTACTGATTAGATGTCTGACTACTTAGCCTGATCTCGGCCGTTTGTCCGACAACGATCCAGTAATGGCCCTTCTAACACACATGTTCGATCTTGTCACCGTAGAGAGGACGCCTACCAGCCATCTGAAGGCGGACTTCGTCAGGCAAACATATCGTCCCATCAGCGAGATCGAGGCGGATACCCGCTGGCACCATGAAGTCCAATCCTAGGATTAGATCTTGACCTCCTGTTGGCGGACCGTCCCATGCTTCGAAGAAATACACTAGTGATCCCGCCAGTGTGATGTCGAGACGGGAACGTTCCTCGATGTTATAAAATGATATTCCCCAACTTCTTCGCATTCCAACGTTTACCTCTCATTGATGTGGCACCCGACCTTACGAGCATAGGTGGCATCCAATTTGGATACCTCTGCACCACTGTCGAATAACAAAGTTGCTTTTTCGTTGTTGATCTTCCCATAGCTTTAGATTGCTTGAACTTCTTGTCTGGAACATGATACTTCCAGTAACCTCGCGATTCCCCAGAGGGGACCTCAAGAGCCATCATCACAATCGATCTTGCATATTCATCGATCTGGTGTAGATTTGCCACTGTAGCGGTAGGTTTTTCTCGAAAATGACATGTATTGTCGATCGGATCGATCAGTTGATTAACTGTTGCTTCCGATTGTTTCTCGACATATGCGTAGATGCAGTAGCTAGAACGCTCGTCTCGTACCGGTTTCCAACACGGCGAGGGTCCTAGTTTAACATTTTTTTCGCAGTCTCTGGTAACATGCCGGCGTGCTTAGTTGAGTTGTACCATTGCCGGATCAAGTTGTAGAATTCCTCCATGGTACATTTTCCCGCTTTGTGGACGTCACCACATGCCTTGCACGTGAATAGGCAGCGATCTAAGGGATGTCCTTTGCGACCGCACTTTTCGCACGTCAGGCGCCGCAAACATCCCAGATCGCTGTGTTTGCGCCCCCCGCAGTGCGAACATCGCTTGGGTGGAGAACCTGTATCCTGTCGATCTTGTTGCGAGTAACTGTTTCCGAACTATGTACGATTGCGATCTCGATTCACTTGTCCTGATCTTGCTCTTCTTCATTGTTTCCAGATGCTGCGAGGTAGACTCGACGTAATCCTGCTTCGCCATCCGATCCACTAGACTCCTCTTCAGACTCGCTGTTATCTGAGATCACTTTGACAGCTCTGACGGCTAGAGTTGAAGAAGACGGGACTGCTGTATTGTTTTTCTTCTGATGGGGCTGGATTGATACATATACCGCCTTACGCTGCCTTTGCTCGTTGTCAAGATCGAAGTGCTTCTTCCAGGTATCAGCATCTGGGATCCTGAGCAAGGCAAGGTGGTCTGCAAGATCGCGGTCATCGAGTGTTTCGATGAAGTATTTCACATGTTCCCACCGAACTTCCGAAGGTCCATCCTTGATCTGGAGGCGGGCCATAAGTCCTGCCACATTGATCCTACCCATCACTCCAGCGGAGACTCGACTCATCTCTTACGCGCGTCGGCTGTTTTGACAACGTAGTTTGGACAAGATTCAACCTTCCGGGTTTGTACTCCACCCGGACATTATACTCCGCAAAGAACTAGATCCATCTCGCTATTCTTTGCGAAATATGCGGTCACTATACAGCCGTTCGCAACGACGTGTGGTTGGTGTAGCCCACGAACGGTCTGTTAACGAGCAGGTACACCCGGAACATCGCAAGTGCGTATTACATTGCATGGAATTCCTTGTCGTGTACCGGATAATTTCGACCAGCTGGCAAGGCGTAGATTTCCATGTACTTACAGAAGTACGTGGTGAGACCAAGGAACTACATTTTGCATTTACGTTGGATGGCGTAGACCACTCATTGATCACTCTGACTTTTTCCGGGTCAGGGCGTACACCGTTCTTTCCAACGAGACACCCGAGTACGGGCATCTCGATCGCCCCGAAGATACATAGAGCTTATGTTTCCGCATGAATTCAACCAACTTCCGGAGGTGCACTCTGCGCATCTCTGTGTCGGTTTTCCCGGTTACATCCCTGCTGTAAACGAATCAATTATCGAAATAGCTCGGTGCAAACTCGCGCCTCGAGCGTAACAAATGCGTCACCCATCTGTTGAACCCCGCTGGGGAATTCTTCAGCCCTTGCGGCATTACGAGTCACTCTAATAGCATGCCGCTGGGGTGCTTACCGCCGTCAGAGCGATATCGCTCTCACGCATGAGGATTTGATAAAATCCAACATGTAAATCAACAGCATAGTAAATGGTGCTCTTAGCCATTGAATCTATGATAGCATTTCCCCTCGGTATCGGCGTTTGAGCCGGTACCGTCGCATCGTTCAGCTTGTTGTAAGCATGAACGATGCGCCAACCACCCTGTGGCATTTTGATAGAGAAGGTTAGTGTGCTAAGCGGGGACTTCGATTTCCGCACTTGTCCTGCATTGCGACAACTTTCAAAGAAGTCGTCGATCGCTTTCACATATTCTCGCGGCAGTGGCCACTGCCGCGTCACACAATACTTTGTGCCCGGCACGAGATCAATCTCGTGCTGAATTCCCTTGTCCTGCGGAAGTTCCTCAGAAATCTCATCCGGGAACACGTCCTTGTGTTCTTGCAAAATATAGTAGAAGGGTTATGACTTAACCCCCCCCGCTCTTAAACGTTGTATTTAACGACATTAGTGACACACACCACCTTCGTATTTTTTAACATGTTGTATATAAACCATGTTAAAGACATTGGAATGCACGTGGTTAGGTCCTAAGTTTTCTTTCATAGATCAAACACCATTTTCAATAGCAAGACACTAATAAACCAGTGACGATTGCTCATTCACGACCAGATTGTTGGGTGAGAGCTGCCCACTCCATCAGTTGGCAAAAAGAAGAACCCTCCTCTACCCACAGAATGGCCGCGCGACGCGAAACACGTCGTGACCACGACGCGTTCATGGCGCGGCTCGAGGGCATGAGTCTCGCGGAGGGGCAGCGACTGAATCCCGATCACCGTGCATACCAGACGATGCATTGTGTAGCCGCGGATTGCTTGCTAGCTAAATTCCATCTTACTTCAGTGCATTTGGTTAGAAATCCGTGATGACATCTTGCAATGTTGGGCGAGTTTGTTTGCTTTTTGTCCGCTCCCAATAATAAGTGCAATTCGTGTTGGTGTATATACACCGTGTTGCCACTGGAGACCAGGCCCCAGAGTATTTAACTACATCAATAGTGTAGAGCATTGCGAGCAGTGTGCAAGAATTTGCAGTCGATCGGGTCGATACCCGCAGTCCATATAAAGGTATCGAACTTACTATGTCATATACAAAAAACGGTTTAGCCTGACTTTAACTTGGTGTATTTAACAACATGTTAAGCCCAGGCAGGGGTTAAAAATGGCTGAAGAGCGGGGATGGTTAAGCGGGTTCCAACTCTGCTCTTCGAAGCGCTGCTTCTTCGTCTTCAAACTGAGAGCACTCTCGGTGGCGCTCCCAGCTCAGAGTTGTCTCAACCCTTGGGCCTCGCTTTTCATCCTTTCGAGATCGGAAAGGATGCAAACCAGTTCGATGCGTCTATCGTACCGGTTTTCTGCGAAGCTATTCAAACTCATGGCTGGAATCGAAGTCATCTCCGAAGCACTTGTCGGAGGGTTTCCAGCTCCATCTTCCTGTACTGGAGCCCATTACAAGTGCGCGTCAAGACATCTAACGCCTCCAAATCGGGTGTCGATTTTTTGTCTTCCCGGTAGACATCTCTTGTAACCACTCGGTCCCGGACCGAGTCTTGCGCAGTTTTCGCAGCTTGCGCCTTTGTTTCTTGTGAAGTCCGGCTCCACTGGTTTTATGTCCAGGCCCGGCAGTGGTAGATCTTATTTAATGACGCGGGCTCGTATCATCAAGGCCGGCTTGAGCGCGTTCCGCTTCATGCAGCCGGGCTGCACGACAGCTCGCAAGTTTATTCGGTGCTGGACGTTTGCAACCGTCCGCACTACTTGCAGCGTCGACTCCCGGAGTCGACGCATCGTTGTCACCTCGACGCCTTTCGGCGGAATCCCCACTCGATGTTGATATCGAGTTTGTGTCACCTCTACGCTTTGCAGCGGAGCTTCTCTTCGAATCTGATTGGTTCGGATTCGCAGTGTTTGGCCCCTGAACAAAACCACCAACGACATCAACAACTCCCGTAGTTATTGCAGCTCGCGCCCGGCGCGCTACGACCGGAGGCAGGGGCGTGAGCTGTTGGCTTTTGAGGAGGTTCGGATGCGCCACTGTGCTGCATGCGCCACACCGACAAGGCCATCGCTACAATCACACGTTTTTCCCAGTCGATCACTGGTATGTCGTGTACGCCACGGCATGCCCAGCACCATGTCAAACTTATCGTCCAACTCCGGGACGATAAAGTCTTCCATAAACACCCGGTATTTGTACGAGAAGCGTGACCGTATCACATTTTCACGACGGCACCCGTTGCCAGTCGAACTTCCAACCTACTTCGAGGTATCTTAACCTCCTCGAAGTCCAATAATGGTAGCCCTTGCTGTCGACCAAAGTTGATCGACGCATCTGAGTCTACCAACCCACGAAGAGAGCCTGCTCTCTTCGACTTCGTCATTGCCTTCAAGATGACAAGGTTCGACTTTTCATCTTGTATTTTGCAGTCAGAGGCTCTCTTACAGTACGCTGCAGTCTTCATCCTCGCGTGTCCGTTGTAGCCACGCGAGACTCCATTACCAGTAGGGTACCCCGCGCCTACTGGTCCCTCACGTTTTTATGTGAGTTCGCGACGATGCCCGGCATTTCCGCATCGCCCATGGCCTTAGTGTACGGACGCCATACACTTGCGTGCATAATGACCGATATGTCCGCAACGGAACCATCATATGTTGCTATCGTTCCGCTGCTTTCCGACAGCAGTTGCATTCGAGAGGTTCATAGGTTCCGGACCCTCTATCTTTACCACCGGCCGTTGCGGTCGTGGCACATTCCGTTTAGCATGTTTGATGCTATACTCCGCCTGCATCGCGAGAGTGATAGCAGCTTCGAAAGTACTTATGTAGTCTAGCAACAGGTAGGTCTTGACAGGACCGTCCTTCAAGCCCTTCATGAACGTGACGACCTTGGTCGCCTCGTCAATCGGATTGGTCACAACCTCCGAGACGAAATACCGTGCTCGTTGGACGTAAGCATGTACATCTTGCTTACCTTGCAGCAGGTAGAGAAATTCTGCTCTCGACCTGAACTCATTTTGAGGGTGACCAAACGCAAGCTTGAGCTCCTCCTTAAACGCCTCGTACGTGCTAAAGCACCTTGGATCAGTCAGTCGGCACCCGTAAGCCCAACACCGCGCTTGTCCGCCAAGCCACGACACGGCGAACGCAACCTTTGACAACGGGTCGACAATCCGTCGAGCCGTGATGGCAATGTCGAGTTCGACAAGCCATCGGAGATGAGTCTCACCTTCTCTGCTCATGTAGCTACTCACGTGTAACTTCAAGTGTTCGGCGCGCGGTGTCACAGCGGGTGACATCGGTTTTGAGGCAACCGCATGTCGCTGCTCTCTCATGATGAACCCCAGAGCAACACCATGTTACTTTGTCGGCGGTAGCGTATGTAGCATTGACGCTACGACCGCCTCTCCAATGACTGTCGATAGTCTTTGGAGAGCCTCCCTCTCTGGATACGACAGGTATACAATCTGCACGCACAACTTACGTTGCAGACGCGTTCGGGCTACCCGTGGACGCTGTGGCATCCATAGGAAGATTCTCAGTTCCGTGATCGTATTTCATATGATTACACCGGTAGTCGGTCGTTGGACGGACTACAAAGTGCTACGATGTGTAGTGGGTCTACTTGGTTCACTACCTAGCGTACACGTGTACGTACGTGAATGATGAAGCGTAGGTTACTTATAAGTAGACTTACTATACTTACGGCTCGTAAGTATATCTAGATCTAAGTAAAGGTTTGATAGCTATACTGTAAAATTGAAATATGTTTATTTGTGTTTCCTTTAACTGAGTTTTCCTTCTAAACCTGCTAACGTGAATGTAATAGAAATGTCAACGTGTGGTTGACAGTGTTCCATGCCTCTCCAATTGATAGACATATATCACTTTTTACCAATATGTATTCTTGATATGAAGCTTTGGTGTGTTCTACACCAAAGCAGGAAAACTATCTAACCACTAACAAACAGCATGTTTGTTACGGTTACGTGGAACCCTGTTACACCCCATTCACGATAACATGCGCCGGACTCGACACGTGAGCGATGAACGTAGACATCATACCAGGGATCAAACATACCTGTTCTGGAGGCCCGAGGGCCACCACGGCCGTGACGTTAGCCCGTTCCAGAACGCGCGACGGATGGACCATAGCAAGCGAACGGGAAGTGAGAAATGAGGCCCCACGACGGTCACCAGTTGCGCGGGTTCGCGTCGAGGCGGGGGCAGTTGTAGTGTTGGTTTTTAACTGTGGGGTCGCTACCCTGTCGCTAGGGCAACCACCACAGAACATTTAAGTGGAAAACGAGGGTTCACCCCATTGCAGGATTGTACATTCCGCGACGGAGTGACAGAGAAGCAATAGTGACATCCTGGAGTCTCGGTCAGCCTAATATAACCTGGCCGATGGTTCATGGATTAGGCCGAGATAGATCTCTGTACTCATCTCAGATCCCTTTTCTCACATCTGTAATGTCCCAGATCCGTACTGAAGTGTGAGCTGTCGACCGCTCGGTCGCATTTATGCTGAGACCTCGGATGCTCGCATAGATATTTGTTTACAATTAAAATTTGTATATAGACATAAGACACAAGATAGGATGACATGCAGAGGCTCTCTGGGCCTCATACGAAGCAGTTTATAAAACACAATCTCCCCCAGCTAACAAGAGTCTAGGCCGACTTAGGTAACTGTAGCTAGCTCAGTTAAATACCAGGAGACGTTCAGTTATGTGGGATGCCTGTTGGTAGCCTCGAGGTACATCGAACGAGAGTTTATCCTGGTCAGGCCAAGAGTTGGAGTGGCCACTGCGGGACTACAGGGTTACGCGCGAAAGCGCAATAGAATACCCTAGTCTAAGCGTGTGGCTAGTGGTGTAGCTAAGGGTGACCTAAACCCGCCTTGGAATACAGAAGCGCTTACAACCGACCCGGTGTAAGGGATCGTTCCTGGTCTTCCAGTTTGATCCAACAATTGCTGACCTTCACGGGGAAGCGTGTGTTGTTGGTGGGGTCTCACCCGAGAAGTGAGAATTCTATCATGTCCTACACGACACGCTCATATAGATCACGTTCATAGATGGTCTGAAGGTGAGCCCATTACTCACGCAGTTATTCCGCGTACACGCGAACACGATGGTGGAGGCGATCCAAATCGCCCACCGCGAGGAGTACATACACAGACAGGCCCATACTCCTACTTCGGTGTAGCAGGGTCACAATGCGTCAACAGGCGCAGTTCAGGGAGCTCCAGCAACCGCATCTTGCACAGGACCAGTGCCCATGAAACTCGGTACAGACGTACAGAGCTCCACCCACTGTTACGGATGTGGGAATCTCTGGTACATGAAACGTGTCTGCCCTGCGGGAGGGCAAAGAAAGCTTCCTTCCAAACCTAGGGGCTCGAGGCGCCAGTGCCAGAAGCCACGACCCAAGAGCCAGGGAAAATGGGGAAGATCTAAGTCCCCATGGTAGGAGTGCGGACGGCGGACGTCATGGAGGCTTAGCCCCTAAGAGCCTGGGTGCTCTCGAGACGAGGAAGAGCAGCGACGGACTGCTCGTGGTACACGCGAGTGTACGGGGATACGGAGATCCCTTCAGAATCCTCATTGATTCTGGGGCGTCGCAGAACTTTGCTCGACGCCAGATAGTTGTACGGAATGGTGACAGGTATACTGACGCTTTGCGTGTGAGCGAAGGCAGGGGTCAGATCTCGGTGCGACTGGCCGACGGTACGGTGGTTAACGTACCTGGGGTCCGTATTGATCTGGCTCTAAAGTGGAAGGGTTTGACAACACGGAGTCGTTCCTTGTCCTCGACATGGACACGTACGACTTGCCTATATCGTGCTCAAACGGCACGATCCCTGAATCTATTCCCGTGGTAAAGTCATTAGAGGTAGCCGACAGAGCACTGGTGAGCCATGTTCTCACCTCTGTCCGAGGCTGGGACGCCAGTGATGGTCGCCAAGGCGCTTACGCGACCTAAGAAGTATTGGGAATCGCTGAGGCCAACGAAGGTGTTGCAATATGCTTCGCAAGAGGTCATGAGACCAAGGCTCATTGTCAAGCGTACGGGATTGCTACGGCAGCAAGTCCCAACGCGGACAGTCGTCGCGCCGTATGGGCGTCGTTTGTGACAGCAAGGGTAACATAGGTCCGCAAGCAGCAGATGCTGCTAAGGATAGTGCTGACGGCATCTCCAATGTGGGTAACACAAGCCCACAGGCGGGTAATGAGATATTGGAATCAGCAGAGGCTGTAGCGGAGAGCGCTGTGTGCGTCTCTACCGTGGATAACAAAATTACACGCGGGGTCAAGAAGACCAGTACGAGGGTGGACGTGTCGTTGAGCACCTCCCGTGTGGATAACTAAGTACCTCACTCGAAGTCCGAGACTCCACTGGCACGCCCGGTCGAAGATCACTATCATGCCTTCGACAGCGTGTCCGGCCGTCAAGTGAAGGCAGGTGCCGTCCATCTGGAGGCACTGCCAGAGGTGTCAGCACTGCTGAACCTCGAGGAATTGTCCATGAAGGACTTCCTGGCCGAGTTGAAGGCCGGAGAGATTGCGGAGATGGTGCTCCTGAAGCCGGAGACCTCTCCTGAAAATTTGAACTCTTCCTCCGTAATGGACGAGGATGTCCTGGAGGGGTTCACGTAGCAGCGCGCAACGCGTTTGGGTTCTGAGATTCTCAAGAACCCGGAGGATCCAGTGTATCCTCTTGTGAAGGAGTACTCGGATGTGGTGTCGAAGCACCCACCATCCCAACTCCCGCCGGATCGGGGAGTTCGGCACGAGATTGACCTCGTGTATGGCACAAAGTACTGTGTCACGAGGCAGCGGCCTCTACCCCGCCGAGAAGGTGAAGTCGGGCATGGCGCGGGAGACGAAATCCCAGCACTCGACGCCTACCTTCTGCGTTCGTAAACCAAAAGGGAAGTGGCTTCTAGTTCATGCTTATAACAAGCTGAACAATGCAAAGGTACCGGTACAGACGCCGATCCCTCGCAAGGATGTGTTGCTGAACAACATGTCGCGTTGTACGCTGTATAGTGCCCTGGATCTGGTAGACGGATACTACCTGATCCTGATGCGGGAGAGTGACATTCCTCTCCCCGCAGTGAGAACCCTGAGGGTGATGCTCTGGGAGTGGCTAGTGATGCCACAGGGGCTATCGAACGCCCCAGCGACGTTCAATCGCTTGGTCACACAACTGTTTAGACCATTGCGTACGTTCGCTCAGACGTACTTTGACGATATATTCGTCCATAGCCGTGCCGAAGGTGGCCAGACGGCTATGGAGGTGCATTTGAAGCACCTCCGTCGAGTGTTTGAGGTCATGAGAGCTAACAAGCTCTATGCCAACATCGACAAGTGCGTCTTTGCAGCTGAGGAGGTAAAGGTCCTCGGCTGCTTTGTCAGCAGGGTCGGCGTACGCGCCGATCCAGGGAAGGTCAAGGCCATAGCGGCTTGGCCGACCCCGAGGTCGCAGAAGGACCTCCGGAAGTGGTTGGGCTTAGCCAACTATCTTCATAAGTACAGCGCAGGGTACGCTGAACTAGCTCGACCCTTGTCGGATCTCTTAAAGAAAGATGCCGACTGGGTCTGGGAGCAACAGCACCAAGATGCTTTTGATAGCATCAAGGCGAGCTTACAGCAAGCGCCAGTCCTGGCCTTGCCGGACGAGAACAAGTCATTCAGCGCCATCTGTGACGATTCTGACTATGCAATAGGCTGTTCTCTGTTGCAGATGGACGATGAAGGACGCGAACGCGTCATCCCCTTCCAGACCAGGCAGCTGTAGGCTGCCGAACGGAAGTATCCCGTATATGACAAGGAGCTACTTTCAACGAAGTACGCTTTTGTCAAGTTCAGAGTACATCTCTTGGGCTCATGGCCCTTTGTGATCTACACTGGTCACGTAACACGAGGCGGTTCCCAGAAATTTGCCGATGACGTACTGTCACCTCTGTGACTCTAAGCGTGTATTGGATTATGTTTGGTGGAAGATTTGGATGCGGCGCGGCTATACCCGTGTGACACGGGTAGCGACTGGGGGAGAGAAATGTCGCTATGGTGTGAATACAGTACCTGACCGCAGATGGGCCCAACTGGCTGGAAGTGTGATCCCTGGGAGAGCACACCCAGGGGTACAAAAACACTCAGTCCAACCGCGGACTTTCCCTTACGATGTGTGCCTAAAGTCTGGCGGAAAGTTTCTCTGGCGAACGTATACCAGAGTAGACCTTATCGTACTGTGGACCAGAGTACACCAAAGGATCAAATTACCCTGAGAACCAACCCACTACCACCTCGATCACGCGCAGGAGGCTGCTAAACCCGCTAAGTACTTGGATTTATGGAGATACACGTGAGTCTGTGACGCAGCAGAATCAGTACCCAGAGTTCACCCCCATGAGTACAGGTGACTCAGAGTTCAAAGATGATTCTCCGGGTTTGGATCATGAATTCAGCCTCTTAGTACCAAAACCAACTGTATCCCAAGCCAATATCCAAAGAACATCATAAACCCCCAATGACCTCCAGAGTTTCGCATGAATTTCAGGGATGACCCTGAGTGTCACGTGATTCTCTGGATTTCGAGTCAGTCCGAAGCCAGTCTGCGATCAAATGATGTGGGACCTTGAAGGATCATCACGGATGTGTAGACTGGACACTTTCAAGGAAGTTGAGAGGGAGTCCTGCACTACACTAGACCAAGACCAAGGACCCACATTTGGCACTTTCGAAGCATTGCAAATAATTGAATCGCAAGCCGATCGCAAGTTTGGACCGCTGAACCCAAGGTATACTCAAGATAAGATATTTGACCTCAAGCGCAGTGAACAGAAAATATTTGCCCAAACAAGAATGCAAAAGAAGTAAGAGAGAGAAGTAGCTGATAAAAGACAAACAGAGTTCAACTTTCCCTGTACTGCGCAAGTGACTTCGGCCAAGCCTGCCGACGGAAATCCGGAGGACCCGAGACTACGACCGCGGGACGCTAAGGGTACATCAACGGTGAAAGGCAGCCGTCTGTGTGGACTCCATCAAACTCAAGTCCAGTTAGGTGGGGACCAGTGACGGCCTTGAGCTTCCTGGAGTGATCCATCTATTCCATATCCTAGTTGGGTCACTTGCTGTGCTCGTGGTAGCCCATTTCATATTACCGAAGGGTATTCTGGGGTGCTAGGTAGTCGCCTCCAGGATTTTGTATTGACTGCTTGTGTGAAGGGAATGTTGTTGATAGTGATTGTATTTTCCTCCTGTATTGGGGGTGGTGCGCGTTTGTGTGAGTCTCAGGGGAGCTAGGCCCCTGAATTTAGGACTCGTGTGAGCCTAGTGTAGGAGTGACCCACCGTCCGAGGGTCCAAAAGAATAAGTGACGGCTAGTTGTAGTGTTTGTATACTCTGTATTTGTTGGTTTTATCAAGCTAAGGAGACATTCGGGTAAGGTATCTTCTGAGCTCCAAGTTCCGGAGTTGACTGAAATCCTGGACCCTGAATTTGTGGTATTCTGGGTTCGGGTGATCTGATTCTCTGGGTTTGTCTTTTGGTGTGGATGTGCGTTCTGGATTAGACGTGTACTCCTGCACTTCTTCAAGGCTACACTTACAGTCGGTGGAGTACCGTTCCGTCGAAGACAAACGAGCCGACAGGGATTACACAAGGTATCCACGCCAACCAAGGGGAGTAATTCTCAGGGTTTAAAGCTTCGCGGCTGCGAACCTCTGGATCTATCTCCTTGCCGTTGACTCTCAAGATGATTGTCTGGGTTTACACACTGAGGAACGTATTGGGCTGCGCTATACAAACCCCCTGGGCGATAAAGGTTTCATCGGCCTCGCCAAACACGCGTCCTTGCGGATTACCACCAACTCGCCGCACTTATAGCAGCGAATGGCGAGGTTGCTGTCATTCTTCGCGGAATACAACTTCCGCGTCGAATACAAGCCGGGCAAGCTTAACGTGCTTGCCGATGCATTGTCGCGTCGACCTGACTATGAGCTAGCTCATGTCAGTCGTGTCTCGACAGATCTATACGATCGGATACTTCTAGCGTATCAAGGGGACGAGAACTACACACTACTGGTGCAGTTCTTGTCCGATGGCAAGGACGCCAAAGTCGAGAGGGTTTCGCCTCGACAGCAGGCCCAGCTCCATCGTTATGAGCTGGCCGATGGGTTACTCCGTTACAGAATAGACCCTAGAGATGGTCCTTGGGTTGTCGTTCCAAATGACGAGGATTTGACGTATGACATACTGCTGGAGGCGCATGGTGCGCTGGTGAGTGTTCACCGTGGCCGAGAGAAGGCCTACCAAGCGGTCTCTCAGACATTTTGGTGGCCCCGCATGTATAAATAGATAGCAAACTATGTCAAGACATGTGAAACATGTCAGAGGGTGAAGCTTTCAGGCCACGCCTCGGCTCCACTGCAGAGCCTACCTGTACCAGCGGGTTGCTGGAAGTCGATGAGTTTCGACTTCGTCATCGGCCTGCCGGCCGACGACAAGGGCAACACCGGCATTTTGGTGTTTGTCTGTCGTTTGAGCAAGATGGTGCATCTTGCTCCGGTACGTGACAAGGTCACCGGGAAACAAGCTGCACAGCTGTTCCTAGATAGCGTGTTTCGCTACCATGGTCTACCAGAGACCATAGTCTCGGATCGAGACCCGCGTTTCACGTGGGCGTTCTGGGACACCCTGTTCCAACTACGGGGAACTTCGTTGACGATGTCAACAGCGGACCATCCACAGACTGATTAGACAATAGTCATCTTTTTGAACGACAGATGTTGATCGGCCTGGTTAGGAACGCTATGCTGTCAGTCCAAGACAAACAGAGGAGTATTAATATAGCAAAGGAAGAGGGAACTTAAGTGTGTTTAAAAGGTGTGTCTTACACCTTCTAGACACTTAAAACCTACCGCTAAAGGTGGTTATCTCTGTTGAGAGCAACAAGTTGAAGTATCGCCTCATCGGACCCTTAGCGGTCCTGGCCAGACATGGCGCGGCGTATACCATTGACCTCCCAAAGTCAATGGCGACGCACCCGACATTCTACGTGGGTCTTCTTAAGCGGTATCACGATTCGCTGGGTCTTCCTTCTCGGACGGAGGAAGACCAAGGTGAGAACTCACCTCCTCGAAACGAGACTGAGTCCTCTGGACAACCGGAGCTGCCGGTGTTGAAGCCTGTGACTGATACACATGCTGGTACCCACGCGTGTCATACGAAAGGTATGACTGTACTGCATGGAGAGCATCCGCAAGAGCCATAGCCAAGTGGTACGAATACCCCTGCGTTTATAAGCGGGTATTCGACCATATATCTCATGGGTTAGAGCATCGACGAAGGTCCTTCAGGGCGGAAGCCGGAAACACGCCTGTGGAGTTCCCGAGTCTCACAACCGAGAGCGTTCATATCGTGATGAAGGACCGCAAAGGCCCCTGGCTTGCCAGTCTTGACGGAAGTTTGTCCACCAGACCAAATCTCAAAGAAAATCTCTGTCGCGTAAATTCGGTGACAAAGTTGTCACGGACTTCGGCATGCATGAAGGACCCCACAGAGTTCTGACCCGAAGAAGAGAGTCTAGGAAAAGAGGCCGAGAAGATATTTTCTATTCATACGCGAACGAGGCTATTTCTGTAATCCTTTCTCAGGACGGGACCTCCACTTTCATGCCCAACGTATCGTCCGAGAGCGGTAGCGCTCTGCAAAGCGCTAGTAATGTAGTAGCATTGAAGTAGCGAGCGTATCTCTCGTCGCAGTAATCGTGGGAGCCGGAAGATCGGCACCAAAGGCTGTTGAGATCTGGGATCATCAACAGCCGGTGTGTAAGTAGTCATCGGCTTCTCACCCGCCTTACGGTGGTGTACGATTCCCGATTGACGGAACCGTACCCGCGCTCGTCTAGAGCGCCGGTCGTTGGCTTTTGTTTATTTCTCTCCATAATGGGGTGGGTGTGCCGTTCGGTAATCAAGGGAGCAAACTTAATGCGAAGATCGGTCTGGTCTAAGGCATAGGACAGCAGACAATATTCTCGGAGTTCTTTCAACTCCTAAACTGTGAACTTCTTTAGAGAAACTCATCTCCAGAACAGGTATTCTGCCTGAGATTAGGTTGTTCTCGGGTTGTACCTAATGGTAACCCCACACGGGGAAGAGACCACGACGGTCTTCTGGTTTTATTCGGAGACAAGTAAATTATTTTAGAGGAATTCGTTGTGATGCAAGCAGCACGCGCCTAGTGGTCTCAATGTCGTTGATGAAGGGTAGCTCATTTTGAATCAGGGCACGCTCATAGGCCCCACGCAAAGCGCGCCCATCGTTGGGGCAACGAGGAGTCCTGAGCTTATCCAACGGAGAGCAAGTATCCTCGTCGGGTGGATAGTATTCACGAGGATACACTGGCGATGAAGGCACTGAGGGTGTTATCGCCGAGGTTCCTTGACGCTGAGCAGAATGGTAGAGTCCTTATTCTCGTCAAGATCGTTAGAGGTCGCTAGGGGTTCGTGCACAGTCCCTCCTCCACCGTGGTATACTCTGAGAGGTTGGTTGACGTGAAAACCGGTGTGTGTATCTTGTGCGCCCATAGGCCGAATGAGAGCCGCAAAGCTATAATTGTGGCTTGATGATGGATATCGATACGACAAGCAAAGAGAACAGTTCTCACTTTCTATCTCCTCATTGGCGAGGAGATTTCTCTGTTTAATTGGGGGAAGATGTAACGGGGTTACAAGGGCGGTACCCCCCGTTTGGGCACCGCTTCCAGACGTATATATACTCCAAGAGTAATGACGTTAGGAAAACTCCATGGTCGGTGGTGTGGGACACACTACAACCACGTATGTGGAGTGGCTGAGAGGTACGCAATCAGATGCAATCAAATTGTACATTGAAAAAAATAAAGTTAATTATTAACTTTACTACAGGACAAATTATATTTTGCACATTTATTCAAAAATTACTATACTCTAGCTGTAGTCTCCTAAGATCAGGGACTTCTTTTCATAAGCAGTTTGTATACTACTGATAGCACCTCCCCCTATGCAAGGTTCGTGTCCCGCCTCAGCACACACCAAAAGAAGGCACCCTTTGTCGTTTTGACGTCGATGTGAAGTCACACAATTAGATTTGTGACATCATACAACTTGACATGTGCTCCGCGAATATATCGGTACATGATGATTGGTCTCAATTGGAAAGCAAACGTTTTAACGTTGCTGAATGCCTTTTTTGTTATCGGCTAACCAAATGCGCTAATTTCCCGCACCTTAAAAAATCGTAGCATGTCCGTCCGTGTGTGTGTCTGTCTGTCCTTCGGTCACGCCCCACTCTACCGGACTGAACCTCTCGGTTGACATCTATTTTGGTGCTCGTCTGTATGCATTTCTCACCCATCAAAGCAACTGCAACTATCTTATTGACTTGAACTAATTTTCGCGAAATTACAATAAAATACACTGTCCGCATGATTATTCGCAGTTATCTTTTCACATCGTCGTCGAACTTAAATGAAATCGAACGGTAGTGCATTCTGAACCTTTAATTTGGACAACAATGTGTTCTCTGGATATTTATTATCCAGAGTTTTAGGTGGGATCGCAGACCGTCTGGAAACTTGTATAAAGAGAGAGAAGTGATTCGATTACCGATTATGATACTTTCTCAATTTGCTATGTATCTGTCTTAGTCTGTGAGTGTTTGGAAGATTACTCCTCTGCGGTACGTGAGATGGAGTTGAATATGTCGAACTCGGAAGTGTTCTTCGTTGCGTCTTATATAGTCTCCTAGATGTTCCGTGGACCGTAACTTCTGTATGATAGCTGTGTAAGTGTTGTTGGTATCGTTTTTAGTGTAACGAAGTAGACGTCTGTAGTGAGAGCTAAACGTACTATAAATTGTAGCGATTGTTGTAAAGGGTCCATTCGGTTGTTTGTTTTCAAAGCAAAGGCGATTGCGTTGACTCCATAAGTGATGAAGAGTAATACACCGCAATATATTCCACAAGCTGAGTATTTCCGAAGGATGATTTTGCCACCGCTGAAGTACTTGTAATTTATAAGGCAGAACCAACGTGACCCAGGAAAGGTTGCCACCAAAGAGACCTTTCCAGTCTCCCCACAGAACATTCCAAAGTTCGGCGGAATGCTGGCATTCGAAGAAGAGATGCTTTGCAGTTTCAATCGCACTACAGTCGTTAAAGGGACAGCTTTGAACATCTGGAATCTGGTTAGCAAGGAACCAAAATCTTGACCGAACAGGTAGTAGTCGTAGTGCTAACCTCATTTGTAAATCGTCTAGTACTGGAAGAAGGAGACGCCGTTGTTCTTTGCTGAACTTGACAAATTCCTTCACTATTCCACTATGTAGATCTTGGAAGTGACACGATGTGACTCTGGATTTTTCCGAGTCCCGCCCAAACGGGTCCTGATTGGTGGATCAGAAGGCCAGTTTCGTGTGACAAGTGGATGACAAATGGGTTATGGAAAGTGATTGGAGTGTGGAAAGGCCATGGAGGGCCCAGGTATCCCAAACGTAAGAGAACCCAGACGAAGGAGTCTGGATGGTACCAAGTTCCCGACGACAGGTTATGCTCAAAAGGCGCGGAAGAGCTCTCAACTAAGTATAGTTGATCGAGCCACCTAGTCTTGACATGGTCTCACACTCATACAAGTACATGAAGACAATGAGTCCCCATTGAAGATCACCAAACACCACTGTCACCAAGCGTAAGGCCAAGATGGTCCAAGAGAGAGATGAAGTCTGAACGAAGATGTCTGGACGTGCCAAGTCTAGATGAAGAGACTCATCATAGCTACACCAAGTCAGCCGACGACGATCTGCTTTCGGTGCAAGGAAGTATTGAAGAACAGTCGAAGAAGAACCATCAGTCAACGAGAACCAAGAGTCGACAGATCCCAAGATCAAGCAACCACATATCAATGATAACGCAGACAGAGATACACTGAATGTGAAACACTCATCAATGATGACGCAAGCGAAGGTATACTGAATGTGAAAACACTCATCAATGATGACGTAAGCGAAGGTATACTGAAAGTAAGTCTAAAGTGTGCATGCATGCATTACAGCGAAACCAAAAATAGGACAGATAACATAAAATAAGAATTCGTTTTACCGAGAAACCCACAAGCGACCCGGACAAGCCTGCCTGAAGAAGTATACCAGGAGGCCCGGCTAGGTGTGGTGTGAAGGCGCGAGTGGCAAGGCATCCAACGTGGAGCTCTCGTAAGTATTCTAGGCCACATTGGGTTGGGGACCGGGTGTGGCTTACCGCACATTCGGAGTGAACCGCCCATTCCATATCTTAGTTGCGGTTGTCTCTCCGAAAGGGGTCCCGCATTTCATATTCTCAACCGATTACCTTTTGTGTTGTTGTATCAGTCTCAACGCAAGCGTTTGAACGAAAGTACTCTTGAGTGAAGGGATTGTAATGCTTACATTACTTTATCCTATATTGGGAGTGGTGCGCGTTTAGAAGAAGGTCGGCCGGGATTGACTAGTATCCCGGAACTGCGACCAGTCAACTAGTGAAGTGACCGACCTTTCCACGGTCCGAAAGAATAAGGAGAGGCTGCATATTGTATATAACTCTGATTAGTTGTTTATTGTTCATATCTGGTTAACTGCTGTGGAGGCTACGTATTAAGAAGTTACGTTCGGCCCTGCGACCAAGACCTACATCTAGAAGACAACTCACCTGCGGTGCGTCTCCCTGGTTACGAAGACAAACGAACCTATAGGGATTGACACGAGGACACACGCCACCTCGGTTGAAGTAATTTAGCCGAGGTTGTTCTAGTTGGAATACCCCAAACGGAGTTCCCATCTGGAACGCGTACTATACACCTGGACGATTCAGGCGTTCACCCGCCTCGTCACAGCTTGTGCGCGTGCCCGGATTCGAACCAGGGATTTCACCGAGAGTTGTTTATATTTGAAGTCTAGGTTACTGGGTGTACTAACTCCTTAACCAGTGTCTATGGCAGCTGGAAGAGGTGCAAGCACACGAGGGGGACGCGGAGGTCGCGAGCGCGTGAAGGCGTCGCGACAGTCCCGGAGGGTCCAAGGGTTGCCGCCGCCTGAGCAGGAGTCGCTGGAAGAGGTTGAGCGATCTGCGAGGAAGACACACGCTGCGAAGCTTCAGGCAGCCTAGGAAGCGAAGCGGGCTTCGGCGGAGACCCAGACGGCCGTTCACGACGACGCTCACCAAGTGTCGGGGGACGGAGAGTCTGAGTCCAAGTCGAAGACTGTCGAGGGTGAGTCCGGTCTGGATGAGCCCGATCAGGCGTCTGTGGGAGGCGCCAATGTGGAAGAACCCCGGGGGGAGGGTCGAGTTTCGGACTCCTCACCGCCCGTTCAAGATGTGTCGCTGGAAGTGAGCTCGAGTGTCCAAGCGGCGTCGTTGCCGCCGGTTCCGGAAGAGATGACTGTCCGAGGTGTGGAAGTGCATGCGGAGCTGACAAGAGACCAGCCGGAGGAGCGAGTGTCGCGGGAGTATGCTGCTTCACAAGTCGCCCGGTGGGAGCAAGAACAGGCCGGACAGATGTCGCCGCCGAGTGTCGAATACACTTGGCCAGAAGTACTCCCGGACTCGCTTGCGTGGATGAATGCTGCGGTCACTACATCGAAGTATTTGGCTGCGCGAACTGCGGCTGAAGATGTAGCTCGACCGTGGATCGAGGAGATGGCCCCAGTCCGTCGGGATCTGGCCACCGCTCAGAACCTCGCTGGAGCCCAAGTCCCACTCGGGATATTTTCGCCCAGGGAGTGCGTCGCCGTCCTACAGACGCTGCTATTTCAGGCGGGTTTCCGATTCCGGAACCTGATCCCTGAATGGTTCCAAGCACACGTGTCCAAGGTCTCACCGGAAACCGTGCGGAGTTTGGCTACAGACCTGCAGCGATTACTCGCTGCCGAACTTGTCGAATGGCGTTTGTTGGCTGAAGGTGCGACGTTTAGTGTCCAACTGGCATCGGAGGACCAAGCGAGGACGGAAGGTGTACCAGTGTTGGAATACCATGCGGAGGATGAAGACGGAGATCTATTGATGTCTGATATTGCCGTCCTTGGGCGTACCTATGTCCTGCGATTGAGGACGGCCGGTCTTCGATCCGTACGCAGTCCAAGCGGATCGTCCATCGGAGAGCCGTCGTCCAAGCGTCCGCAGCATCATCCACCACGACCTGAGGACTTGCTCGCGTCACTCCCGTCGCAGTTGCCATCGTCAGGGACGTCCACACGGGACGATGCATCTAGAGGAACGACTTCGGACCCTGTCCCGAGTTTGGTCGGCACCTCAGATGTGTCGTCACTAGAAGTGACGTCCGGATCAGCCGGATCGTATGTGTCCAGGAACAGCTCGTCGGCGTCAACATTCGGACACAGCGCGCTGACCCACATGCCATCGGTTGGGTATGGAGCGATGGTGATAACCGTCCAAGGTCCGAGTGTGTCCGCAGTTGAAGGTGGAGAGACTGGTTACCAGTTGATTCACCAAGAGACCTCAGGCCTCGTCACTCTTCCTGACCAGCAAGATGTCACCATGACGGAGGTTGCTTCGGAAGTGAGTGCACGGCCGTCTAGGTCACTTGATTCCAAGCGCAGCCGGAAGTCACACCGGGGGTCCAGACGGAGGGCATCACTTGGTGAGTCGGATGAAGAGTCCAGCCTCGGTAGTTACAGTCGCCGTCAGAGTTCGCGTCGAGGTTCGTCGAGACGCCACTCTCAGTCGAGCTATTCTAGCCGATCTGGGAGGTCCCATCGATCAGGCTCTTCGATGTCGTCTGGAGCAGCGGAGGCGGTGGTGTCCACGCTTCACCAAGTCCAGCGGCTGAGCGCTGCCATGGCCCGACTGGATCAGAAGGTTTCTGCTGGCCATCCATCAAGTCAAGGTGGCCAACTTCAGCGCGAGTTGGATGAGGCCAAACGGGAAGCACTGGATGCTGAGCGCCGAGCCCGGGAAGCGGAGCGACGTCTGCACGAGAGTGCTCTTCGAACGCCCGCTCCGGACTTGAACTCTCCGGGCGTCATGGCCGCTATCCAGGCTGCGGTCCAACAGGCCGCGAAGGCTGAACGCGAGCGCACGGAGGCCGCCGCCGCTGCAGCACTTGCAGCAGCGGCAGGCCGAAGCAGACGCGAAGCTCGAAGCCGAGCGCGCCGCTTGGACGGCGCAAGCCCAACGAGGCATGGAAGACGTGGAGCGGAAGCTCATGGCATTGGAGATCGTGCGGGAAGAAGAGCGTGTCACTGCCCGGAACATACAAGAATTCCAAGCTGGACAGATCCGTGACTTACGCGCGTCATCAGCCCAAGTCCAATCGGATTAAGCAACGGCTGACCCTAAACCAGCAACCACAACGCGAGCAAACAGTGGTGACCCTAAACGGCCAACCATGTCTCAAAGCGTAATCATGGAAAGGACACTGGCGACCAGTCACAGTCTGGGTTGAAGAACGTTCCGAGAACAGTTCTCGATCAGTTGCGTGCGACACTGCCAGAGGCTGACTTCGCTCGAATTGCTGGGACCGTAGGGCCGAAGGAAATTAAGACCGAGACTCATGCCAGCGCCGCTGCTGCCGGAGCGTCGAAGACGCAGGGGCGAACCAAAGAACCCCAATCTGCGGAGAAGACGCTTACGAGAGGGAGTGGAAAACCAAGCACAAGGGTCAAGCGGAATAAGTCACCACATAGCAGACTCGCCAGAGTAATGACCCGTCGGACTCTAGTGGCAGTTCAAGCTCAGAGTCAGAAGCCGACAGCAGCTCAAGTAGCAGTTCTGACGACAACCTAGGCGAGGATGTCAAGTCATCCCTGGCATTGCCGTCTACGTCCAAAGCTGGGAGCACGATGCTCACCTTCAGGCCGTATACCAACTCCGCCACGCTGGGGATGTTCGACGAGAAGGCCTCGATTGGTGATCGGAAGAATTGGTGGGAGAAGTTCATTAACATGTCAGCACAAGGGGGTTGGACCGACCAAGTCAATTTGCGTGAACTGAAGAAGAAGATGACGTCACCCGTGCGAAATTGGCGAGGACAACTGCCCAAGCACGTGCTGCAGGACTGGAAGAAGATGTCGACCGAGTTTAGGTGCATATATCTGAAGGCACGTACATCTGAACCTGAACGCTACTTCACTATGAGACAGAAGTCGTCTGAGAGCGCATTGGAGTTCTTCTGCAGGCTCAATGAAGCTGGGGTGAAGGCCGATGTTCGTTTCCGGAAGTCGAAGAAGGAACGAGGTGAACACATAAAGCGGTTCATAAAGAACTTGAGGGATTCTCAGCTCAAGGTCGTTCTACGCAACCAGCGGTTCCGTTACTTGGAAGATTTGGAGTTTGTGCTGAAGCAGAACGAAGACCTTGGTCTGGATGGGGGATATGACAGTTACTCATCGCAGAAGCGCGATTTCCGAGCAGACAATACGACTCCGACCCGTTTCAAGTCCAGAAGCCGTGCATTAGTGAGTGTGAGCGAAGACGAAGGCGGATGGGAGTCTGAAGGGCATGTACGTTTCGACGACGACGTGGAAGAAGTATCCGCCCAACCGGAGGTAAAGATCGCCGAGTGGGGAGTCCTGTGGGGTCAATCCCTGAGACCAATGCTCAGCCAGTGTTGTCCGAACAAGACATTCGTAGTGCAGTCTATCGTGCGATGGAGAACGCAGGATGGCGGCCACCGCAGCCTACTCCTCAACAAGGATGGCAGTCACCTCGTCCGGGGTGACTGCCACCCGACGAGACAATTCCGATCGGAATGAGTTCTGTGAGAAGTGTATGAAGTTCGGACACAGATAGAAGAATTGCTGGAAGGACGTGTTATGCGATCGATGCGGCCGAGAAGGCCATCCAGGCTATAGCTGCAAGGTCCGCACATGTTCGTATTGTGGCAAGTATCACGGTGACCAGTGCGAAGAATACGAGATGATGCAAGCCGTGAAAGCTCTCGCTCGGAATGGCACGCTAACGGGCTTACCTCCCGATGTCCTTAGGAAATTGCTGGACGAGGAGGACAGTCCGGGGAAGCAGTTAAACTAACAAGCCCGCTGGATGGGGATCCAGAACGCGCCGGGCTTAAGCTACCCCAAGGATTGTGTGTGTTGGCGAACGTTGGACCAGAATTGAGAGTGAAGAAACCAGATAACCAACAATACGTGACTATGATTCAAGGAGAACCTACCGAGTCTGACCATATATATCCATTCTCGTCTGAAGATGATCTACCAGTCGAGTTCAGATTGCAACCCGGTCAGAAGTATGGATGGTGGGAAAACCATGAGGCAAGCGATAGTCACGGCGTTGCTATGGTGCATGGAACAGTGAATAACGAACGGACCCGAATCTTGCTCGATTCTGGGGCGTCTGGAAGTATGATTAGCTTGGACCTTGCGCGTAGGTTGAAATTAAAGTTTCAGATGTTCCCGGACCCGATCAAAGTATCAGGTTTGGGCGGAGCCCAAACGTATATCACTGCGACGGCCATGGTCAAAATCACACTGGGAATGAGAGTGGTGTATGTCATGAAAGTTTGGTTGACGAACATCGGTGAAGACCTAGAAGTTCTCTTAGGGATGGATTTCATGTATGCCGCCGGAGTAAGGTTGTGTGTGCGTGAGGGGTTTGTGCAGCTCCCGGACGAGGAAGCCATCATGATGTGCGGCGGTCCCGATCGGGATCATACTGGACTGGATTTGCCCGTTCGACCCGAACGAGATGCCTACCTGCAACCAGGGGAGCATGCCATTGTCAAGATACGATACGGTCAGAGCAATCCGCAGCGCGAAGTTGTTTGGGCAGGCCGCGGAGTCCGGTGGGTGACGCAGGTCATCTACGCCACTAAGTCCTGGGCAGTCGCAGTCAAAGTCGTGAACATATCCCAGTCGATGCTCTGGATCGGGACAGACCTGTCAGTGGCAAGGATTGTGGAGTGTGGACATTTCCCGCGAGCCGGACGATATGTCCGCCCAGGGTCCCCGAGGTACAAGGAGTGGCAGCAGCTTATCTACGAGAATACGAAGTCCACCGAAAGACGAAGACTGGAACGTAGGATCGCTGCATACGAGGAATCGCTGCAACCTCCATGTGTCGAGAGCCCAGAATACCGGTGGCTATCCAAGATCCTGCTGAGGCCAAGCCCTGAGGGAACCACGGTTCGGATGGCACAGTTGCGGATGCCAACTAGTAAGCAGCCCGAATACGAGGTGGGACAATCCAGGCCTAAAGTGAATGGGTCAACCCAGACGACCGAATCCAGGAACGAATCTACACAGACCGAGTCGGACTCTGAGTCGTCCAGCTCAGATCCTATATCTCTGCCAGTCTCTGGAGAAGGTGAGGACATTTTGACTGGGAGGGGGTAAGTACACCGATAGCGAAGTTGGAAGCCGAGTTTGCCCGGTGCATGCGAGTCAACCAGGAAGATCTCGACTTGGAACCCGGAGTGTACATTCATGAGGGTAGTGAGCGGATGTCACAGTTGCGAGACGAACTTGCACTGCTTCCAGAGTTGAAGGACTTGAGCCCCGAATGTGATATCTCGACGGCAGATGTAGGTGTCCCCGGGAGGACTACATCGGCAGAAGATCGGAAGTTGCGAACCATACTGGAGCATCATCGGAAGATATTTCTGGGAGACGGCAATGCTGCGCCTGCGCCAGCCAGGGGAGTGGTATGTGTTTCATCAAGCTGTCTAATTACCCGTTGCCACTGATTGATGATCTTTTAATTGGTTTCGAGAGAGCGATGTGGTTTATGTCGTTAGATATGGCTAGCGGTTTTTGGGCAATAAGGATGACCGAACGAGCTAAGCTCATTTCGGCTTTCGTGTGCCCGTTTGGACACTTTCAATGGGTAAGAATGCCCTTCGGTCTGAAGAATGCACCACTGGTATACCAAGCTGTCATCAATAACTGTCTTTGGGGTTTCGTCCGATTACCTCCCGAAGAACAGAAGCTAGTGGATTCAGATGTATTGGAATTCTTAAACTTGGATCAGGCTAGGCGAAGTACGTCAGGAGTCGATGAGGAAGTCCCGATCCTAACAGACCACATCACGGTGTTCAAGCGGAGTATCCAGGCCCCGCCCCAAATGGGACCGGTTCTTGGACGGAGTTTGTACATTGACGACATTGCGCATGGGGCGCCTACGTGGGATCAACTATGTGACGATCTAAACACACTCTTGTACAGGCTTCGCTACTGGAATATTTCGGTGAGTCTGCCTAAGAGCGAGTTTGGGAAGTTGTCCATCCCGTATCTCTTGTACGAGATCAGTGCTGAAGGAATCAGGGCGATACCGAGGATCGCGAAATCTGTCCAAGATCTACCGTTCCCGTCAACGCTGAAAGGCGTGCAGTCGTTCCTTGGAAGTCTGAATTATTATCACAAGTTCATCGAAGATTTCCCAGTTAAAGCGGCAGTGCTCTACGAGTTGACCGACGAGCAGATCAAGACTGGACGTGATTTGACCCGAGCCAAAGAGGCATTCGAAATTCTCAAGCGGAAGATAGTGTCTACACCTCTGTTGAGACACCCGGATCGGACTCGACCATCTGTAATCATTCCTCACGCCAACCCGTGGGCTGCTTGTGCAGTCCATGGTTAACAGTATGACGGAGTGATCCATCCAGTCAGGTTCACCGGCCGGGTTCTGAACGAGTCTGAGATCCGATACCACGCCACGGAGAAAGAGGTTGTCGCAGTGATGCGGGTCCTCGACGTATTTGAAGCTCTCACCCGGGATTGCCCGATCAAGGTCTATACTAGATATTCCGTGTTATCTTGGCTGTTCAAGTCCAAAAGTGCTGACGGAAGATGTGTTCGATGGGGGCTCATACTATCTCACTGGGATCTAGAAGTATGCAAGGTACAACGAGACGAAGATGGTTTGGCCGCAGTCCTAGGAGCAGGCATCACGCCCAGGGAACACCTGGATGAGATTGCGGAGTCCCTCATCCCTGCTAAGGGGCGTGTTAAACCTCTCCCTGTGATTAGCGTCGAGATGTTGGAAGAGGATTTCAAGGGGTATGTCATGAGCTTCGATGGCGCTGCGAAAACGTGGTACTCGCCAAGGAAGTTGCAGGTGTATCATCTGGGAACTCCCCGATTGGCACGTCGTGTCTGCTCAAGGTTTCCCTTTTGGAGGATGTCACTGTCAACAACGCCGAGTACCACAAAGGGCTGATCCTTGAGTCTGAACGAGGTATCTCTGAAATAGTAATCGTTGGAGACTCTCGGATTGTGATCCAACAAGCTCAAGGATTAATTAACTGCAATCAGCCGAATCTTCAACAACGAGTAGCCGAGTATGCTGTCTTGAAGGAGAAGTTCAAATCAATCCAGTTGGTTCATGTCAAGCGCGATTACAACCAGGCAGCGGATTACCTCACATCCAAGACCCTAGCACTAGGCGAGGCCTGGACTGTAAGTGACCCAGCCGAGTTGATGCACTTGGAACAAGTCTCGATGATACCGGAAAGGATAATGAAACCAGTCGAGGTTCCTCGGAAGAAAACAACTGAGGCCCTCGTAGAGGAGCCCCCTGCTGAAGTCATGAAGGATACGCACCTAGGAGCAGGTTCCGCACCGTTACCGGCACCTGTGAGGGTTATGGCTGCGATAACACGCAGTCAACATCGACAGGAGTCTGATCAACAGGAACCTATGGGGCCCGTCGAGTATCAAGTGGAACGATGGAGATGTATCAAAGCTCAGCAAGACGGAGACAGTCGTCTGATGAACCTTAAGAAGTTGTCGAGAGGTGACTTAGAAGCCTTCTCTCGTCCTCAGATTCGCCGGATCTCGAAGGAGGCAGAATTGTTTGTACTGGACGTCCGAGGCGAATTATACCGCCTGAGGGGATCCGCCCGAGGAAGGCCAAGGAGTCACATGGATGAGTTGAGGCTGGTAGTACCCCAATCTCTCCGCTCGGATATACTCCATTACGCTCATGAGGATTTCCAAGGGGCCACCAGGGTATCATGCGTACCCACCAGAAGCTCTGCTCCGATTTCTATTGGCAAGTGATGTACGCCGACGTTGAAGCTTACGTGAAAGAATGCACTGATTGTGCTAGTGGCAAAGGTCGGCCACCCAACCAGGGTCCCTCCCCAAGAAACATCGAGCCGACAAGACCGTTCGAAGTCGTATCCATGGATTTAGTCACACATCTTCCAGAATCTGAACGAGGAAATACATTTCTACTCCTTTTTCAAGACATGTTTTCTGGATATGTCATGTGCAAGACGATGAGTTCAACGACCGCTCAAGATGTCGCTGAGGCATACGAAGAACGCGTCTTCCAGAGGTTCAGTGCAAGCTCCATGATTCGCAACGATCAGGATCCCAGATTCATGAGCGAGGTTTTCATGTGTTTTCGAGACTTGCTTGGGAGCAAACAACGCGCTACGTTGGGATACCGGCCACAGGCTAACGGCCAACAGGAGCGCTCAGTCCAGACGGTTATACGAAGTGTCCGGGCGTACGTCGCAGAAGCAGACCAATCAGATTGGGATGACCTTGCAGAACGTTTGATGTTCGCGTTGAATACTTCTTTCGATGCGACTCGTTTGGATACGCCCATCTATTTAGTCCACGGGTGGGACGCTCAAAGTACGATCTCAGCTATGCTGGGACCCAAACCATCCAGTGTTTAGAGCGAACGGCGTACGAGTGGCGTAGGAAGATTCAACGAGATTACGGATATGCCCAAGCTTGTGCTGAAGATCTGCAACGGAAAGCCAAACGAGAGAGTGCCGCAATCCAGACTCAGAAGTGGAAAGAACTGTCCGAACGAGTTAAAGCAGGTTACGCCGTCGGAGACGCTGTGTGGCTATATATTCCGAAAGTCCAACCAGGGCTAAGCCGCAAATTGGCACATCTTTGGCATGGTCCGTTCAGGATCGTCGAAGTGCGGGATGACTTCAGGGTAAAGCTTAAGGTGGAAGACACAGGTTATCGTGTTAACCCATGGGTTCATATTAGTCGTCTGAAGCCGCGAGCCCTGTTCCCACGACGACCGACTCTGCAAGTTGAAGTCGATGAAAATGATGATTTCGATACCGCTTTACTCCCGGAAGATAGTTGGGAAGCCGACAACCAGAACAACGAGTACGAGGTATAGAAAATTCTAGACCTCCGTTGGTCCAAGCGGACTCGCACATCTAAACGCATCCGTGAATATGTCATCAAGTGGAAAGGCTACGACGAACCAGAGTGGCTCCCAGTATCACAGCTGAGTTGTGGCGCATTGCTTTATGAATTCAACTAAGGCGCAAAAGCTCGCGCTCGTCTTCAGGCTATGCAAGCTGGAGCAGACCACCCGAGACTGTAGCAATCTCGGTCGACAACGACTGGGACGAACAGGCATGGGATGGTGATGTTTCGAAGTGTGACGTTGGATAAAAGAAGATGTACGTGACTATGGAATTGGTGGATTGACTTTTCGTTTGGAATCTGAGATGAGAGAGATCGGGGTTGATGGAGTTTAGACAATGACAATGAAGGCAGAAGAAAATGAAGGAAGTGCATTGAGTGGTGTTAGACATGCAATACGTGAAGCGAGGCGCTAAGCCAAGTAAGGGGCGCACCCTAGACTTAGAGGATGGTAGCGCGAGGCGTAGAAATGGGATTTGCCGAACGTTGTTCGACTGGGATGGCCATATTGCGAATCTCAATTGGGACGTGCGCTAGCCGATCGACGTCAGTGCAGTACACAGTCCATTGAGTTCGGCTGGGTTCTTCGCGTTCCCCCAATTCGATCTGCTCTTCCAGAGCGTATCTCTTCCCTTGGACATTCCTGGTAGAAAGATCCATCAAGTACAGGTGGCAAACCTTGGTTGGGTAGAACCAGAAACCTGGCTCTCAGACCATCGTTGCTGGAAGACCACGCTCGATCAACTTTGCGATGCGAGACTCGAAGGGACGGTCGACCGCTTCGTGACGCTTGGACTGTTCCAGATGGAGTGTCGCGGACTTATCGTAAAGTGAAGGGTCATCACCATCCTCATCCCTCCCAGGCTTGGTTTTCATGGTGAACCAGTGCAGGATCTCGTAGAAGGCACGAGCATGCTTGCGCATGTACGCTACGTGCTCATCCAGAAGACGGATGGCGACTGGAGTCACCTTCTTACGCTCATGGAAGTACAGAGTCTTCACCCGATTGGAGTACATGTCCTTCCAAGGTTTCGTAGCCATCAGCTTCCGATACGATTTCTCCATCGGCATCCATCTATCTTTCAGGTGCACGATCTCAGCCATCTGAGGAGCGTAATCGGGAAATCCAGGGGTCTGTTTCTGAGCGACGTCTTTGACCGGAGAGAATCGAATGAGGATACCACGATGACGCCAAGAGACGACACTGCGAGCAGGAATCTCGATCTCTGCCAGCTCAGACTTAGTCAACTCTCGATACAGTTTCATAGCCAGAGGGGACTTGGTCCTTTCGGCACCAGAGCGAGACCGTTTGGACTTGGCAGAACTCCCGGACTGGGAGGAACGCTGACGTTTGGAAGGAGTACGTGGAGCCTTGCTGTTGTAGTCTGTGCTGGCGTCAGAAGAGCTAGTGGACAAAGGTCGAGCCCGTTTGGATGAAGACTTGGTCTTAGGCTTGGGCGTTTCGTCGTCCTTGTCGGAAGACCCGAAGGAGGATAATAGCTTCCTGCCCGTAGCCGATGTCTTGCTCAGTGTATCACTATCAGCGTCCGCGTCGTCCGCGTCGTCCTCATCGTCCGGATCATCTTTCTCATCCGAGTCTTCGATCTCGATGGTCTCGTGAGCATTCAGCGAGTCTTTCATGACATCACAGAGCTCTGGCCATTCCGGAGGGTACACGCCACGAGCCAATCGATCCCTCAATATCACTTCAGCCAACATGTAGTAATACTCCGGGACGTACTTCGTCCACTTGGTCTCGTCCAGACAACGGTGATACATCATCGGTATGAGCATATCCACCAGGGACGCTTCCGGGAACCGGTGATGAGCCATCTTGTCTTCACCCGTCATCTCGACAGAGAGGGCATACCCGAAGCTCATCTGCATGGTAAGGAGTACATCCTTGCGGAGATCACTCCAAGCGACGAAGTCTGGAAGACGCCCAGCAATGTTTTGGGTGCTGTTCTTGAGATGCCCGTCATGTGGGAGAGCCCGCTTGTCCGATTCCGGGTGAGTGGACGGACGTGACTGCACTTCGATGTCCCCATCCTGAGACTTCATGGATGTCAAACGCATCAGTTGAGACGTCGGGTGCGATAGCTTGACTGGACCCCTTCGCGGTTGCTTGGTTGGAGATTGTGACTTAGATTGGGATTGTGATTCCGACTTGGATGGAGTGCCCTTGGCATCAGACGCTGGTGAATTTCCAGACGGTGGAGGGCGATCCTCGGACTTCTCCTCTCGCTCGAGGGTATCTCCACTTGGAGCCCCCTCATCGTCACTTGCCTCACTATCAGAACGACGTGGTCCTGGGTACGGAGAAGCCATTCGGAAAGGCTTATCCACGGCCTCCACTGTGACCCAAGTCCTCCAGGAAGCCGGACGAGTCGTTCCCTTCTGGAAGTGTCGAAGGAGATGTCGAAGACGAGGCCAACGACCACGAATGTTATTACCGTGATCATTCAGGAACGTCATCAATCTATCGGCGTCCAGGGCGCTTTGATTTTCTTGTTTCAGCCGGCCAATGGTCCTGTTGGCGTCTTCCAATTGACCTTCCAGCTTTTGAATGCGCTCATTCAGTCGTGACTCCAACGCAGCACGTTCCTCGGGCATGCTGCCGAAATCGCTTTCCAGATTGGTCTTGACGGTCTTCATCTCAGTCGGAACAGCCGCTGCCTCCTGCTCCCGATACTTCTCCAAGAAACCGAAGTCGCGACACAAGTTGTCATACTTGGATCTTAGAGCAGTGTCCTGAATGGTGACACCACCCGAACTCTGGGTCGAAACTTGGCTCCGATGATTCTCGAGGACGCGGTGTAATAGAGAGGTAGTATAAAACAACGCTCCGCAAAGCGTCCGAAGGAAAACTGAGTCAAGATTGATGCCATCTCCCGACGCATAGAGAGCGAATTGAGAGTGATCTCCAAGTTGACTACTGACGGGGGTTCACGCTCCACGTATGGACGGAGTGTCATCTCGCGAACTTCCACGTGATTATCAAGCATCCGACCGAGATCATCCAAGTCTTGGTTGGTCAATCCATCAAAGATCATCATCGCTTCAGTGCCACCATAGCCGTCTTGGACATAGGCCTCTGCCCGATATGCAGCTGGGTGAGCAGGGACGACGACCAGGAAAGAGTTCTCATCCAAACCTCGTGGAGCGGGTAGCACATAGCGGGAAGGTGTGTTATCACCGCCATCAGCAGTGCTGCTCCCGTCTTTGGGCAAGATGCCAGTCATGGCGAGCTTGAGTGACTGATCCAGCGTGATCAGTCCGCCGATCGGTCGAGTAGTCCCCGACGGAGTCCCAGAAGTGTCTGGAGCCGAAGGAACGTCGTTCCCTTTCGACAGACTGTCACTGGAAGGCTGCTCTGAGGATTCTTGGATGCCACGGGGCGTATCACCGGCAGTCTCCGAGTTGTCGACCCCAGCATCTTTCCCCAAGTTGCCAGCGTTGTTGTCGTTGTTATCGATGTTGGAGTCATGGCTTTCATGTGTGGGAACGTCGTTACCAGGTGGTAGGCCACCGCTGTTACCCGCACCCGCCCCGGTGTCCTCCACTGAGGTGTCCGCAGGCGGGAGTTGTGCTGGGATTAGCGACGGGTTACTGGACGATGTAGACACCATTACGTTTGTTCTCGAGTGAGGAAGTTGCTGTGAACGAAAGGTTCTTGATCTCAGATCTAACCGAGCGACTGATGGAAAGTGAGTTGGCTGCGAAAGGGTGCAGAGAAGTGACGCCAGAGTGGGCAGAGTCCCAGCGGGATCCACGGTGAACTTAACTCTCCGGCCGGACCTGCGTTTGGCGTGCTGTCTGTTCATGATCAACCAATTCGGCGAATAGCTCAATGATGGATCAAGACCAGAGGGGCGGTTGACACGATGTGACTCTGGATTTTTCCGAGTCCCGCCCAAACGGGTCCTGATCGGTGGATCAGAAGGCCAGTTTCGTGTGACAAGTGGATGACAAATGGGTTATGGAAAGTGATTGGAGTGTGGAAAGGCCATGGAGGGCCCAGGTATCCCAAACGTAAGAGAACCCAGACGAAGGAGTCTGGATGGTACCAAGTTCCCGACGACAGGTTATGCTCAAAAGGCGCGGAAGAGCTCTCAACTAAGTATAGTTGATCGAGCCACCTAGTCTTGACATGGTCTCACACTCATACAAGTACATGAAGACAATGAGTCCCCATTGAAGATCACCAAACACCACTGTCACCAAGCGTAAGGCCAAGATGGTCCAAGAGAGAGATGAAGTCTGAACGAAGATGTCTGGACGTGCCAAGTCTAGATGAAGAGACTCATCATAGCTACACCAAGTCAGCCGACGACGATCTGCTTTCGGTGCAAGGAAGTATTGAAGAACAGTCGAAGAAGAACCATCAGTCAACGAGAACCAAGAGTCGACAGATCCCAAGATCAAGCAACCACATATCAATGATAACGCAGACAGAGATACACTGAATGTGAAACACTCATCAATGATGACGCAAGCGAAGGTATACTGAAAGTAAGTCTAAAGTGTGCATGCATGCATTACAGCGAAACCAAAAATAGGACAGATAACATATAATAAGAATTCGTTTTACCGAGAAACCCACAAGCGACCCGGACAAGCCTGCCTGAAGAAGTATATCAGGAGGCCCGGCTAGGTGTGGTGTGAAGGCGCGAGTGGCAAGGCATCCAACGTGGAGCTCTCGTAAGTATTCTAGGCCATATTGGGTTGGGGACCGGGTGTGGCTTACCGCACATTCGGAGTGAACCGCCCATTCCATATCTTAGTTGCGGTTGTCTCTCCGAAAGGGGTCCCGCATTTCATATTCTCAACCGATTACCTTTTGTGTTGTTGTATCAGTCTCAACGCAAGCGTTTGAACGAAAGTACTCTTGAGTGAAGGGATTGTAATGCTTACATTACTTTATCCTATATTGGGAGTGGTGCGCGTTTAGAAGAAGGTCGGCCGGGATTGACTAGTATCCCGGAACTGCGACCAGTCAACTAGTGAAGTGACCGACCTTTCCACGGTCCGAAAGAATAAGGAGAGGCTGCATATTGTATATAACTCTGATTAGTTGTTTATTGTTCATATCTGGTTAACTGCTGTGGAGGCTACGTATTAAGAAGTTACGTTCGGCCCTGCGACCAAGACCTACATCTAGAAGACAACTCACCTGCGGTGCGTCTCCCTGGTTACGAAGACAAACGAACCTATAGGGATTGACACGAGGACACACGCCACCTCGGTTGAAGTAATTTAGCCGAGGTTGTTCTAGTTGGAATACCCCAAACGGAGTTCCCATCTGGAACGCGTACTATACACCTGGACGATTCAGGCGTTCACCCGCCTCGTCACAGAAGATCGGATGTTGTTCGGCTTCCAAAGGTTTCGGTATGAATATTTGTTTAAGCGTCTGCCGTTGAATGTTTGGGAAGAGTACGAGCTTATCTGCAACCTTGATTCCCACGTTAGGAATGAAGACCGAGTTGTGAGTAATACTAGCTAGATTGTCGCCTAAGATCGTTTCAACCCGGCGATAAACTTGCGTTAGTTCCAAGTACAGTCTACCAATCCAACATTTTCGCTTCCTTTCAGGATAATATGAGTCTGAAACTATGATCACTTTTCTTATGAGCTCGCTTTGTGTTGGCCAGTGTCCAAAGTCTTGAAGAATGGTGTCCAAATTTGTGTACGACATACGTTTCGCAATGTTGAGACGAAAACTTCGTCGTGGTTCAACAACAGCGATTAAGTTACGTCTACGAGCATTTGGTGTTTCATAGTGTAATACTTCATTCTTCGTCAACCAAATCAGAGAATTTAGCAGGGATATAGCGAGAGGATCGTTGTTGCTCTTGAGGGGTCATTTAATTTTATGCCACAACCGCCATGAACTTACCCACCATTCCGATAATGCATCTAAACGAAAGAGATATTTAAGTTTTGTTGGTGAGATGTCAAGAAAACTTAATGTATCTAGATCTGAAAAAAATGGCATCGAGTTCCGGAAGGGGACAGCGGCTAAGGATGACCAAATTTCATCGGAATTAGACAATAACAGCGTTGTAAACCGTTGTAGCATAATTATCCTCTGAACATGAAGTTGCGTTTTGATATGTGGTATTTGGAGACCACCGGACTGCCTGGATTGGTAGAGTAGGGTAGATGGTGCAAGTTGGATGAATGTAGAATCTTCATCTGTCTTTTTAGCCAACACAAATTTCGTAATCATCCGTTGCCATCTTTTTGTGTACTCTTTAGGGATACCGATATGTTGCGTATAATGCCAGAGTGTTGAGAGTATGAGAGTGTGTACTAGCAGGACCCTTCCTCTTACTGTCCGTGCTCTTCGCCCCCATATACCAAATCCACGATAAAATTTCTGGTTTAACTGAGCCAGAACGTGACTTTTTGTCACATTTTGCCCGAACGGGATTCCTAGATACTTAATTGTATCATCTGGTTGTAGACATCTAACTTCCGAGACAATTGGACACTGGTATTTTCGGTTCAGAGACATAAGTGATGATTTACCTAAGTTCAGTCTTGCGCCTGAGCCTTGGTAATACATTTTTACGATGTCTAGTTGTTGTTTTATTCCAGTTATACTCTTCGATATAAGTGTTGAGTCATCAGCAAAGTATAATCCTGTCACTATGACGTTAGGTCCAATCTCCACCCCAAGCTCTGGTTTCCCCCTAATAAGATTTCCTAATGGCTCAATGCATAGGAGGAATAACAATGAAGATAGAGGATCACCTTGTTTCACCCCCTAGTGGTTTCTAATGGGTCTAGTAAGAATCGGTTGAGCATGATTATCGTAAGCGGCTTGTTGTACAACAATCGAATCCAGGATATAAAATAACTTCCAAAACCAAGAGATGCTAACACCCTTAATAAGTACTGCCAGACGACTCTGTCATAAGCCTTCTCAAAGTCTAGAAATAGAGCCATTGCTTCTGAATTCTTGAAAGTTGAGTAGTGTTGCAGATCATCAACGGAACGGATATGATGCTGCATTGATCGGCCCTGCACAAAACCTTTTTGATCAGTGTGGATTAAGGAAGGCAATACGTGTTTCACCCGAAATGAAAGCACCTTAGATAAAACCTTTAGGTCTACCGGCATTAGTGCAATAGGTCGATAGTTGCCAGGGTCACTTCGATCTCCTTTCTTGTATAGTAGCGTTATACATGATTTTCGTTGAGAAGGGAGCAAAATTCCACTTTCCAGTTGATACGTAAAAACGCTGCACAGTATAGCTCCAAATATTTCTGGAGCTGTTTGGTAAAATGCTGCGGTAAGTCCGTCTAGTCCTGGAGCTGATGTTCCCTTCATATGTTTGATGGAAGCGGATAATTCTTCTGATGTGATGGGGCTCTCGAGTAAATCTTTCTCTATTCCCGATAGCTTCGTAGTGATAGTGTCTAAAAGGATTTGTTGTTTCTGTTAATCAAGTATGGTTCCATCTGAAGGACTGTCAGGATCTCCAAAAATTGTTCCCCAATGCAAGCGAAATCTCTTTTTCACTTCGCCTGGATCATGAGATACCTCTCCATTTTCTAGTATAACGGAAGACACAGATATCGATCTCAATTGTTTGTTAGGTTGTTTGTAGAATGCGCTTGTAGAGTTCTCCATGTTGGATGCCTGGAAATCAAAGGCGGAGTCGCTGTGTAATCTATATACATGTTCCTTGCGTTCAGAGCATTTGTGTTATTGCTTCCTGATTTCTCTGCATCGATTCTTGTATAAATACATAGATCAGTACATATCGTAATTTAACAAAACTTCACTTTCTATTACAAAGAGTCACAAACGGTCGGGAAATCGAATATCTGTCCTCATTTTTATCACGAACAGGTGAATGTTGGCCCATCCGGAAACTAACGACCTTCGTACGACCTAACAATAAGTAACATTCGTGCAGCATTCGCGTAACATCCACTGGACCTGATGAGGCGCTAGAAACTGTTCTTGTGGCGGATTGGCTCGATGGTCCAGTGCACGAAAAACGTATCAAGCCATTTCAAGCTAGCGAGTGGCTCGATTGGGACTGTTGTTGAAATCACGCTAGCTCAAAATGATGATATTCAAGTGCGTGTCGTTGATGGAATTGAAGAGCATCAACACTCTCTACCTCGTAATGCTGTGTTCGCCAAGCTTGAAGATTATTCAGATTGCTCCTTTCACCCGGAGCTCCCACTCGGCGTTGTTCCTGTCTGCCAACGGTACGAGAGAGGAATCATCGTGAAATTGCCAGATCGACAGTTCTCTGTATGCAAACGTCAAGTGCCGTTGGCACTTGCATATTCTCTCACTACGGAAAAATGCCAAGGTTTGACATAATGATACTTGCTCCACTTCGACATCCAACACGACGTTCACCACAACGATCATCTTTTTATGTTGCGGTGACGCGGGTCAAAAGTTTACGTCAGCTTTATCTCATGATGCCCCCTTACAAAGCAGTTTCTGGAGTACTTCATTCCAAGTCAAGACGCACTTCGAGAGAGCTTGAGACTGCAGGCGACGGATTTATAACGCTGGCACGAAAAATCTGTCTCTATGTATTTCAATTGCTAAATTTCTAATGCATGTTATATAAGGCTTCATCGAGGATGTTTTGCTAACAAATTTGTTCTGTAAAACAGGTCGGTATAAATATCCAGAGCTTCTCCGGGCAAAGCACGGCATTAGTGTTCATAGTGCCTCTAGCTATGCGAGCGCAGTTGGAGCGCTCAGACGCGCACCTCGAGTTAAACCAAACTATTTATGTAGCATCACCAACCTGATTGCGCTACGCGTTGATACAGGCGAATGTTATACACAGTTCGAATTCTTACCTGTTCTGCGCAAAATAGTACATGCTTCAACTGTAGCTATCACGCCTGTTACACTACAGTGATTCGTCAGCTGCAAAATAGCTTGAATTATGCTATTACCACAATTGCAAATCTAAAGGATATTTACTTGTCGATAGTAGCGTGTAACGAGATGGATTCGATTTTAGATAATACTACAGTTTCTGAACATCATGATCCACACAACGTAGCCATGACATAGATCGGCAGCCAGCAACAAGTTATGTGGGATCACGATGGGGATGGATAACATTCAGTGACTTAAAGCACCTTACTGTCAAGAGAGTGCTCTAGGAGACCTAGATGTAAATTAGTTTAACTTTGCGTAGTAGGGATATATCATCTACTGCAGCTATCATAGCAACTACGGTATGGTATAGTTCGATGTAGATTGCATAGTACTTAAGATTGCCGCGCTACTATGAAAATGCGGGTCAACCGCTCTGCAGCTATGTTCAGCAAGTTTAGTTGGTACAAATAGAATGGATTGTAACTACCTGCACTATTGCCGGCGCTAGTGCAATGTCTGACCTACCACGCTGCAAGTAGCTTCTACTACTTTCAGGTACTTCATGTTAACAACAACATACTTTGTGTGCAGTACATCCGTAAATCGCTAAATGATGTTGGAGAAGACCTGTCAAAGATCTGTCAAAGTAATACGGGATCACTTTCCTATCATAAAAGCTTCTGAGATCAGATTGAGTGGGTGACATTAATTACAAAATAGTTACAACAAAAACAACTATATGGTGTATTATTTCACGAGTAAAAACATAATCAAGTTGAAATTCGAAAAGTACGTGTTGTTAATTAAAATGTATTATTTTCAACTTATTACAACCATACTTTATTCAATTTTTGTTTGAGCTTACATGGTTTGGCTGAGCCGCCTGCCTCATCTTCGGACTGTGGGTGTGTATGGGACCGATACCTCGGCTAGCCGCCTGCCTCATCTTCGGACTGTGGGTGTGTATGGGACCGATACCTCGGCTATGCTTGTTACTCCAATTTCGTGTATATAGTGGCATGGCATGATCGTGGACCTGCTGAGACATTTAGAACTGTTGAGGGCTTATGGCTTATCTTTTGTTTCGCGGTAAACTGAGAAGTTTTCCTTCGGTAAAAGGAAATCGTTTGCTGCGATATCTGAAACCGCTTACCGCACGTTTTCCCAGCACAAGAGGATGCTCGATGAAGTAGACGATTTAGAAAGTAAGAATTTAGACTAACGAAGCTTTGTGTTA
Organism: Phytophthora palmivora; assembly: GCA_008079305.1. Classification (NCBI taxonomy): domain Eukaryota; phylum Oomycota; class Peronosporomycetes; order Peronosporales; family Peronosporaceae; genus Phytophthora; species Phytophthora palmivora. The sequence goes on from VOQZ01002168.1 coordinate 71,242, forward strand.
ATCCTTTCGCGGTGAATGTGCGCAAAAATTGCCCTTTTAGATGGATTCCACAACACGGTACGAAATACCACTCTAAAAGGGCGGTTTTTCGCTCTTTTACTAAAGTTCAACTAAATATATACCTGCTTTTGAGACATATGAAATATGGTACGATTGCGTAATCATTATGTAATCAAACACCATAGTTAAGTCCAAAGTTAACAATCATATGCACCAGCAAATATAAACTAATCAGAGTAGATCGCACGTCTCATGAGACATGCCAGAACGATAGCGTGAATATATTAAAGGGTGAAAAATGGGCCAATTGAGAAGCAATATTTTAGATTTGCATACTATAGTTTAGATAAATAGCTCGCAAAAGAGTTAAGTATTTGTAGGAGCACTGACAAGAAAGCGCCAATACGGATGCGAATAAGAAATCAATGCAGCCTATCGTGCGCCAGATAGCCACAAAGAACCTACTGCGAAACGACGACGGATGGTGAACCTCAGTGGAGCTTTGATCTGGTTTAGAAATCAGCAGTCTGAGACGCGAGAACAGGGGAATGTAGACTACACTCCTGCGGTTGTTGGCGCGTTGTATGCTACTGAGATTGATCTAAACAGAACGAAACGACCGTTATTACATGAACTACCGTTGCAGAAATCTTAAGACCTGATATCTTTAGGTTTGAGGTAGACATTGACCCTACAACTACTAGTTACCCAGAACCACGGTGGAGTCCAACGGCAAGGCGTTCCCAAGTCAAAATTCCACCTTCTCAATTAGCTCACGCTCGTGCGGCAGATGGAGAGAGGGAATGGCGACCCAGAGCTAACCGATCGGAGTCACAGATAGATCGAGATCGATAGCAAGCCACTCAGTGTGCTAGGGTTTGAAGTGCGTTAAGGAACCCCGATGAAATGGAAAAATTACATGGAACAAACCGTGTATCAACCAGAGGGGCGAAATTTCAAATGAACAGCAAGAACTACAAAGATACCAATATGATGAAATGCATCAAGAGCGCAGGGAAGGAATTTCATCTGAAAAGTGGCAGGTAATGCGAGATGAGGACGCTGCTACTCGGCGAGCAACAAGAGATACCATCACAGAGGAAGATCGTCAGTCAATATGAGATGAGGATGCTGCTGCTCGTCGACCAACAAGAGAAGCCATAGCGGAGGATGTCTTGCCAAACAATGCGAGCCAAAGACGCCGTTGTTCGACGAGGGTTAATTGATACCAACGAACGCCAAGAGAACAAGATGCTAGAATGGATTGGGGTAGGGGGTCCTAAATGTATGACGGATGAAAACGTCAGCCTGTACGAGATTAACACGCAGGTGTTCTACGAGCGACGGGCGATGTCATGACGGATGAAGAGCTGCAGCCTGTGCGAGTTCGAGCCGCAGGTGCTCCGCAAGCCACACGAGACGCGATGGCAGAAGAAGGAAACGGTCGACGAATAGAAGCAGAGTGATTTTGACGCCGGTCGCATAAAAGGGCTTGCGTACTACAAAGAGTTCGATCCCGCTACCATTCCAGATGGCCGCCATTATTTCTCCAGATACACAAATGAAATTCTGGAACACGAAAGAGTGGGTTAGTACTGCGTCGCTTGCGAATTTCCAAGTGAAACCGAAGGAAGCTGTCGCAGTAAGAGATTGATCAATGTTCCTCCCCCCTCACCAAGCTCCCGCTGAACTTAACAGACGCTTTAATTTGATTAGTCGATCGGTGCATGCAACACCGTCTTCGAGTTCACATCAATGAGATCCTCGCGTACTCGCCCTCTCAACGTTGACGAATTCGTAACCCGAAGTGGTGTATACAACTTATGCGTGTAGAGGTCTGTTTGCCATTGCATGGGAGCATTGCTACCGCCACTCAACCGCCGACCGCTGTTTGCGCAAGTATACATTAATGATCCGGATATGGAAGCACGCGTAGCAAGCCCGATGGGGATGACAGATGAATTGGACCCAGTCATACTGAAAAAAAATCGACCAAGTGATGACTGCCCACAACGGGTACACCCAACAGTTTCTAAACGCTCGCAGACTTTTCATTGATCGTGTTGGACGGGCGTACCAACCAGCCGTGGAGCGGTTTGCACGCCAAATAGTTGCCGGTGAAGCAAGACCCAGTGATAGTGCCGCGCTGCGTCTCAATGAGTTTCTCCCTCGCGATGAGGACCTCCGGCTTCGTTTGCATGTGACGCGGAATGCAAATCCGGGTATCCAGAACATACCCACTGCATCCGAAGTAGCGGCTATCATTATTGATCGAGCTGCGGCCGAGCACAGAGATATCATTATAAACACGCGTCAGGGAGGCTTCAAACGAAGTTTTGAAACCAGTGAGAGCGACGATCCACTTCAATACCCTCTCCTGTTTCCGTATGGAGAACCAGGATGGACATATGATCTTCCATATGTAGGCAGCGCCGTGGACAGTAACGGTAAACCTCTGACGATGTCGCTTCGAGAGTACGAATAATATGTTCTTCATAATCACACTGCGAGCAATTCTCTAATTCTCCGAGGAGGACGCCTGACGCAGCAGTATTGTGTGGATCAATGGACCAAATGTGAGCAAGAACGCCTCAGGTTCATCGAAAAGAACCAACTTCAGTATCGATTGGAAAAACGGCAAGGTCTCACCGATGCCTTGCGGAACGAATCTGTCGATGTACACAGAGTGGCTGCAAATGAGGAAGTAGCGCAACGTAGGTCTATGGCTACTACGCGGCAATTACGGGACACAGGGGTAGCCTCAACTGAACCTGAAGCCGAAAACATCGGTCGCAAGGTTATTATACCTCCTACATGTACGGGAGGGCCGCGTTACATGTATTAGCGTTTCCTGGATGCCATGGCTATAGTCGGAGAGACGGATGCACCCAATCTGTTCATCACCATGACGTGCAACCCAACTGGCCTGAAATCAAGAAAAAGCTCAGACCTAGAGAGAAGGCATTTGGTCGACCGGACATTGTTGCGCGCGTGTTTATGCAGAAGCTGAAATCCCTCAACAAGGACCCCGACGAAGGTCTACTGGGTGTTGTAGCTACCCGGATTCACGTGGTAGAATACCAAAAATATGGTCTACCACACGCCCATATCCTGCTGATTATGCGACCGGAAGACAAGCCCGTAACGGCGGCGGATGTCGACCGCTTGACGTCAGCCGGGCTTCTGGATAAGGGGACACACCCTGAGCTCTATGAAACCGTCATTTCAAAGATGTTGCACGTTCCATGTGGGCAACAAAACCCCAACTGTCCCTGCATGAAGAACGGCAAATGTTCCAAGAAATTCCCCAAACAATTCGCAGAAGAAACGATAATGGTTGAGGATAAGTATCCTACGTACAGGAGATGTCGTCGACCTGAAGGAATTCTGAGCCACAAGGGGAAGGTGTGGGATAACGCAAAGATCAACCAGTGGGTCGTACCTTACAACCCATTCCTGTCGCAGAAATATGACTGACACATCAATGTTGAAGTATGCGCTACAAACAAGGCAGTGAAGTCCATCTACAAGGGTTCGGATATGACGACGATTACAATTGAAGGAGAGGAGATTCAAGCGAACGAGATTCTACAGTACTTGCTGGGTCGCTATATTTCTCCGGTAGAGGCTTACATGCGGCTATTCGGCTTTCCCACACAAGGTTCTTCACATGCCGTTGTAAATCTTCCTATCCACCTGGAATGAATGAGTCTGGTCACGTATCGAGATCATGCAACGACTCCATAGCTTCAGAACTTGGTCCGGCGATGGGATCGAACGAAGTTGACTGCGTTTTTCAATTTGTGTACGCAAGACCCAGAAGGGACCGCTGATTTGCTGTACAAGGATGTTCCTGTGAAGTACAGGTGGGATGATCGTTTGAAGCATTGGGTACCGTACAGAAAATACGTTGCTTCGCTGAGAAGGTTAGTACACGTCTCATCACATGACCCAGTGCGGTTTTACCTTTGGCTGCTACTGTGTCATCAGCGTTCAACCAAAGCATTCGAAGATATTCGCACGGTGAATGGAGTGGTCCACGACACTATTCACGATGCAGGCCTGGCTACTGGATATTTAGAGAATGATTAAGAGGGGAAATAATGCTTAGCTGAGGAAGTTTCGTTTAAGATGCCATCCGCTTTGCGCCAACTTTTGGGAATCATTTTGGTTTACTCGCTACCCGATTTTACTTCTGCTCTGTGGGATCCGTTTAAGAAGGATTTGTAAGAAGATTTTCTCAGGTTCATCCAGGAAAGAGACGATCAAAACAACAGTGGCTGTGACTAGGATGTTAGCAGATGCGTGGCAGATTATAAGCACTTGATGTGATTGGCGGACTATCTGATTTTGAACGGGAAAAGACTTAATATGAATGGCCTGCCTGACCTTGAAACTGACAGCGACGTTTCTAACGAAGTCGCCCATCAGTCAGCAGATCCTACGGATATCGTGTACACAGGATGTAGCAGCGTACGAAACGGACAACCTGGGGAGAACTGCGACACTTGTGGATCAGATGAACGAGAACTAGAGAGAATTTTTTTGACCAAGTCATCTAAGCTGTAAGTCGCCCAGTCGGAGAACAGAAACTGTGTTTTGAACGGCCCGGGAGGAACTGACAAATCGTTCTTGTTTGAGCACATACATACTCACATACACTGAGGCGATAGCAGTTACTTGCAGTGGAATCGCGGCGACTTTGTTGACTGGGACACACGGCTAATTATACGTTTGGAATCCCGCTTAAACTGTCTGAGTTTTCGAGAACGATCAGAAACCATTGAGGAGAAGGTCATGATTTTCAGTGGGGACCACCGACAGATCCTGCCTACCCTAAAGGATGCTGCTCGTGCAGAAACGCTAGGAATGTGCTTCAAGTCTTCTCCGATTTGAAGCCATTTACGACAAGTGCGTCTGACTTAGAACATGAGTGTTCAGGCGACTCCGGCCCCAGCAAGCGCCGCTGATTTGGCAGCATTTTCCGACTACTTACTTCAGATTGGAGAGGGTAGACATCCGTTAAAGTCCGACATCAGTGAGGACGACATTTTTCTTACCCGTGACATGTTCATTGTAAAAGGGGCAGATGCGAATGATGACGACGACATAAACAAGAACGAAAGCACGGAAGTATCTCCAAACCTCAATCTTCTACCGCCAACGGAAAAACGGAGGTGTTGGTGATCCTGATGAGCACCAGCAAAACCGAAAAGTCAGTGCGCTTATCGATGCAGTGTAACCAGGTGTTCGTGACGACAATCCGCCGGATGAGTACTGCTTTGAATGAGGCATTTTGCACTCAACAAACGCAAGTGGGAGGCGAATTAACGACATAGCCGCGGAGTTGATATAGGGAGAAAACAATTAGTACCTCTCTGTTGGTAGTCTTGAAGGCGTTACCGACAGAGATATGCTTGAGCCAGAGATCTTTAATTTTGTGTATTTCTCTGGCATTATTAAATTGAAAGTTAAAATTTCCATTAAGATTCGCAAATTGAACAGTAACGTAGAGTTGTGCAACGTGTCGTATAGGAACACGAATAATTTTGTGTGCGATGATACACACACCCGCCAACAACAACGTGTCCGCATGGACTCGGTGATGGGTTGGGCATGTTAAACCTGAACGCTCTCACGCAGCCCAGTACCAAGTCAGGCGTCCGCCTCTCCGCGGGAAGAGTTGCCGACACGGAACTTGTACCTCGCTCGCCTTCAGTTAGGAAGAGTCCAAGGCCTGTCTCAGCCGTAAATGTCGTGTAGGACACGATAGAATTCTCACTTCTCGGGTGAGATCCCACCAACAACACACGCTTCCCCGTGAAGGTCAGCAATTGTTGGATCAAACTGGAAGACCAGGAACGATCCCTTACACCGGGTCAGTTGTAAGCGCTTCTGTATTCCAAGGAGGGTTTAGGTCACCCTTAGCTACACCACTAGCCACACGCTTAGACTATGGTGTTCTATTGTGCTTTCGCACGTAACCCTGTAGTCCCGCAGTGGCCACTCCAACTCTTGGCCTGACCAGGATAAACTCTCGTTCGATGTACCTCGAGTCTACCAACAGGCATCCCACATAACGGAACGTCTCCTGGTACTTAAGTGAGCTAGCTACAGTTACCTAAGTCGGACTAGACTCTTGTTAGCTGGGGGAGACTGTGTTTTATAAACTGCTTCGTATGAGGCCCAGAGAGCATCTGCATGTCATCCTATCTTTTGTCCTATGTCTATATACAAATATTAATTGTAAACAAATATCTATGCGAGCATCCGAGGTCTCAGCATAAATGCGACCGAGCGGTCGACAGCTCACACTTCAGTACGGATCTGGAACATTACCGATGTGAGAAAAGGGATCTGAGATGAGTACAGAGACCTATCTCGGCCTAATCCATGAACCATCGGCCAGTTTATATTAGGCTGGCTGAGGCTCCAGGATGCCACTATTGCTTCTCTGTCACTCCGTCGCGGAATGTACAATCCTGCAATGGGGTGAACCCTCGTTTTCCACTTAAATGTTCTGTGGTGGTTGCCCTAGCGACAGGGTAGCGACCCCACAGTTAAAAACCAACACTACAACTGCCCCCGCCTCGACGCGAACCCGCGCAACTGGTGACCGTCGTGGGGCCTCATTTCTCAATTCCCGTTCGCTTGTTATGGCCCATCCGTCGCGCGTTCTGGAACGGGCGACCGTCACGGCCGTGGTGGCCCTCGGGCCTCCAGAATAGGTATGTTTGATCCCTGGTATGATGTCTACGTTCATCGCTCACGTGTCGAGACCGGCACATGTTATCGTGAAGGGGGTGTAACAGGGTTACACGTAACCGTAACAAACATGCTGTTTGTTAGTGGTTAGATAGTCTTCCTGCTTTGGTGTAGAACACACCAAAGCTTCATATCAAGAATACATATTGGTAAAAAGTGATATATGTCTATCAATTGGAGAGGCATGGAATACTGTCAACCACACGTTGGCATTTCTCTTACATTTACGTTAGCAGGTTTAGAAGGAAACCTCAGTTAAAGGAAACACAAATAAACATATTTCAATTTTACAGTATAGCTATCAAACCTTTACTTAGATCTAGATATACTTACGAGCCGTAAGTATAGTAAGTCTACTTGTAAGTAACCTACGCTTCATCATTCACGTACGTACACGTGTACGCTAGGTAGTGAGCCAAGTACGTTCAATACACCTGGTATGATGTCTGCGTTCATCCGAGACCTTATTTCTAATTCTTGGTTCGCTCCTTCCATCCTCAGGCGCGTGTTCACGAGCCCTCATAGGGTCAACACTCTACCGCAGACGTCTCAGGAGCCGCTGCGCAGGCAGCGGGGATCCCTCTGTCCCCTACGCTTGTGCTGGTATTAGATACAGCAACTGCACTCTCCACTGCCGAGCCGTAAGGTTGTCGCTCCTGGTTTCTTGGCTGCGGCTTCTCCAGCATCGTTGCGTACAGCTCGGCCGACCCCTCATCGGTCTCGCTCTGTGGTGCCAGCCTCCGCCTCCTCTAAAGCTGACGAGACAACCTTGATCCCCCTCGGGAGGGATTCTTCGCAGCGAAAACCGAAGAAGTTGACCGGCTTGGTTGGTGCCTTTCCCATGCTTGGGTTTACTGCACCCGGTGCCCAGGAGTCCTGGTCCAAGATGAAGACTACTGAGTTTTCAGAGGCCCTGTCGAAGTATGTTGTCTCTATGGTCTCCTCTGCTGGCCTTGCCCCCCTGATAGACTGGGAGAACCCCACTCACCCATGACAGGAGCTTCGCCAATAGTTGCCTCGGTCTCCATCCCTTTTCAACGAGAGTGGTTTCCCTTCTGGATCCAAGATCTCCAGCCGGGATTCTGGGCTCAGTCGTACCGTCATGATGTGGCGGCAGTTCCAAGGCGTCTCGACCGACAAGACTGAAAAGGCTGTCTTGGGTTTTGCGCTGTGTGAGCGTCGCCACTGGATTCAAGTCTCGGCCGTGGAAAGCTTCCGAAGCTTGAGAGCCAGCGTGGTCGTCACGATCCTCTTATCACTGCTCTCATTGCTAAGCAGAAGACCAATAACAAGGCTCGAAAACTTCGCGCAGATCGCATTTGCAGCAGATGGTCTACCGGGTGTGGAAGTGGAGCATCGATCGCGACAGCAAGCCTCGCGAAAACCCGGCTGAGATTTTGCTGGGGCCTACTCACCTCCAACACCCTTTTGAGGTGCTGAACTGAGCTCCGAACACGGAAGGCTGGGTTCGGAAGCTCTGGGATCTGGAAACTCGGCAGCCATGGAGCACCTTTTGGATGGATGCTTCAGCAGAGCACCCCTACAATACGACGTTTGTGGTGAGCAAATTAAATTTGCCACTGTTCGTTCCTCGGCACTGGTCTGGAGCAAGCGTGGCTTTTTCGATTGTAGGCTACCCTACTCTTGATCCGATTGTTGTTTGTGCGCCGTGGATAGCTGATCCATCCAACGAGGGATAGACTGAGCAAGTAGATTTGAATAAAGTGTCTGTGGCAACTGGACCTTGGCGTTAGCCGCCTTATATCGTGGGATCTCCTCCCGCTAATATCTTGAGTGCTGGTTTGGACGTCCTCGTTGCCTTGGCTACCTCCCCCACCGATATCTGATCTCGGTCGGTGCGATTTCCGTTTCGCTGTTCAGGTTACTTTAGTGGTCTCGAAACGTAAGGTTGGTGGCTTGGTTTATCTGTCGTACTTCGTCACAACCTCCAATTCACTGGTTCGTTTACTTTTCTTGCCAATATGCAACGTTCAGTACAACAATCTCCACCTGTTATCTCTATGGGCCGCACCGGCTCGACAGTGAATCTTCATTTCAGTACAGTAGATTCTTTTCGTATGTCAAAGCAGGTTGTACTGACCCTGCGGGCAGGGTAATCATCCATGGTATTCCATGTAGTCCTCGTCGGCGACTTGGACAATTTGCAACCGTCGGTCACTGCACTTCTCTCGCAAGTAGTCATAGAGAAAGCCTCTACATGACGAATTGGACGCAGGTTCCCAGGTTGGTTATCATATCCCAATCCCTTTACTTTGAACGCTCGGACAGCCCGGTCGGTGCTTGTAGATAACGGGACTCGGTTGTCAATGATAGCCTCAACCTCGTATTCGCCAGCAACTTAATCAGGCTCACAGCTATACTCGGGAAGCATCCTCGTCGAAATCCAGTCGCGGTTTTCTCTGTCATCTCTGGTGACAGCCGACTCTTCTGTCGACTCCCGAACTCGTGCACAGCCTAGAGTTGTGATACATGCGCCACAAGGTAGAGCATGTACCCACTTCGCTCGGCGTACACGCGCACTGACGGCATGACAGTCTTCACCGACCGTTCTTGTTGACCATTAGCTTGTAGACGGGTAACTCAGGGTCGCCCTTGACCTCGATTGCATCATTTCAGCAAAAGTTTTGAATACCTCGCTCATGAAGCGTGGGTCGCGGTCATAACGGATTAATGTGGGGGCACCGACTCTTCGGTAGACACACTTTTCGAAAGCTTTTGCAACACTTAGTGCGGTGGTGTCCACCATTGGCTTACCCATCTCGAAGCCTGGGAACGCGCACTGGAATGGAAGAAGCGCTGTATTGCCCCTCCCAGACTTCCGTAGTGGCTTAACAAAGTCCATGAACACCAATTGGAACGGTCTCTCGGCGAGTACCTTGCCGGTTGAATAGCCTCAGAACTGTGGTCGGCTCTTGCCCGAGCTGCAATCGGGGAAAGAGCGTACGTGCCGTTCGACATCCGCGTAGAGACCAATCCAATAGTATTATTGTCTGATCCTGTTGAAGGTTAGGACAATACCTTAGTGGCCACCTTCCTACGGGTCATGGCAGTTTCTGCAATACCTCTTGGACGATAAGTGAGGGTGCTACCAAACACAGGATTGTTTCTCCTTGCTGTTGATCACTCTTTCGGTGGTTCCTTCCAAGGCAATACAGAACGTTATCCTCACCGAACGTGAACCGATCAGGTATTTTCCATGCGTCTCTCACTGTACGATAACCGAGCTTCGTGTCTTCCCTACGGAGCACTGTCTTGAGGTTTGACCACCTCGCCGCCTTGTCCGGGGCTAATGCGATCCGTCTCCGACGCTCTCGTTGGGCCGTCCGAGGGTCTATCTCGTTTGCACTTGGGACTGTTGAAGTTGAATCCTCGGTGCTCGGTTGCTATTCGCGGATGTGGTTCCGTGCCTTGGTAGGCATACCATTCGCTTGGTCTTGACTGGCCGCTTCTGCTTGGTCGCCTACCGAGACCTCGTTGGCAGACCTGGCCCGTTTCTCGTAAACTTAGTTTGCTGTCGGGTAGTCACCGCAGTTACCCGGTCTCAGTGCCGTCGCGCACAGAATCGGAAAACGTTGAGCGACAGGGAGAGCTTGTTCTCGCATGGGATCGGACAGTGTTGACCGATGGTTTGTCTTCGCTCTCAGCCTTAGCAATTGGTTCGTAGATGATGTGTTGAATGCGATTTAACGCGATCAATTCTGCCAGTCTGGCCTCGGTCGATCCACTTTAGGCACCTTGCTCTAAAGGGTTTCGCTTGCAAGCCAATCTGCTGCGGCATTGAACGCTCGGATCACATGCAAGTACTTCACAGATCGGCGTTTGGCTGTACGCTCTTGGTGACGGTTCAATTGGGCCAACAGTGACTCCTTACAACATGCGAGCATCCGGAGAGATTGTTGGATTGGAAACCTTGAGACGCCCGCAATGTCTAAGTTCTCGATGTGTGTGCTCCAATGCAGTTGGAACTCCGTTGTTGATTCCCGTGTGCTTGGCGAGGTTTACCGTGGCCATTTCGAGATAAGCAATCGCAGCGGTCACTAAAGTCCACTTCTATAATCTCCACAGTATCCACGCACAACTGCCGTAGCCACCGCGCTTTTCGGTCTTCGCCAAACCCTCGAACGACAGCACGAAACCTTAGAAGGACCTCGGTACCCGTGCGTAGAGCAAGTTCGGGTCCATCCTAATCACCGATGATCCCTTTGGTTGGTGGTACGACTTGTGCCAACGGGTTGTCTAGGTCGACGAAGTTCGTCAACCCCGCTTGAAGTAGCCGAGCGAACGAACAATCTAGTCGACTGTCGGAAAGCGCGTATAGCCACAGATGGTCCGACCTGCGAGCTGGGCGTAGCACACTTTCAACAGAAATAGAAGGGCCAAGGCCTCCTTCTCGGCTGGATGATAACTCGTCTCTGCTTCCTTGAGGATGAGTCAGCTGAACCGTACGGGGTGTAGCTTGCCATCACGATCTTGCATGAGTGTGGAGCTCAGCGCCCACTAGTTGGTGAAGCGCATGATGTGCAACTCATTGTTTTGGTTAAAATACCGCAAAATTGGCGCATCTATCACCCTTTGCTGGAGTGCTGTGAAATTTCGCTTGGCTACCGTGAGGTCACCCGCACGTGATAAGACTGCGTCCTTTGGTTGGTACACTGCTGCACCGTACACTGCAACGTACCGGGTGAACCGACTGTAGTAGTTGAGCGCACCAAGGAACGGCTGCATTCCCTTTTTCGACGTGGGGAAAGAGATCTCCGTCAATGACTTGATCTTCTTGGGATCGGCTCGAATGCCCTCGGACAAGACTTCATGGGACAGGGTTCTATCATGGATTGCACGAATATGCTCTTCGTGAAGCTGACACTGATCCGACACTCTGTGACACGTTGGGGCAGTCGGCCCAGTGTCACTAAGTAGCAAAGCCTCGTTACCGAAACATATATCGTCGACGAAGGATAGTCAATCGAACACCGGAATCAACTAGGGTTCGTCCGGTTTGGCGTTCGCAAAACATGTCACCCGTGGGACTATTCACCAACAGGGATACTGCGTCCATAACAGTAGAAGACTCTCGGTCGGCCTCGAATTTGGTTCGAGACCTCGGAAGAGCTTCTGATTGTTGGTTGCAGTCCTCGGCAGCGATCGTTCGGGCGTCATTGGGATGTTCTTCGACATCATGCGTATCCTTCGCGGATTGCGACCACCCGCCCTTCGGTTGGACAAATCCCCAAAGGACGTTGTCGATCGTCCGCTGATAAAGCATCGGTGCATTCGAGAGACCAAATGGCATCCGTAGTAATTCAAAATGCCCCAATGCACAAACAAACGCAAATATCTTCCGAGCTCTCTGTGGCATCAGTATGGTCCAAAATCCTCTCGCCGCATCTAACGAGTAGATCCATAGGTAGGCATTCATATCAGTCAAAAGGTCATCAACAAGCGGCATGGTGTGCGCCATGTTTACCGTGACTGCGTTCACCATCTTGTAACATATGCAGAGACGAATATCGACACCGTTCGTTTTCAGAACAATCACAATCGGGACCGTCCGTGGCCTGTCCGAGAAAGTAATCAGTCCAGTTCGTAACAATCCTTTCAGGAGCTCATACAGCTTCCCCAGAAATCTCAACGGCGTCCTCCGAGCCATCGTTTTGATGGGTGCATGTCCCTGCTCGTCAATATCGCACACCACACCGTGCGCTGATGGTGGTAGCGCATTACCACTAGCGATCATGATCTCGTGACGCTTTAACATATCCACCAGTCTCTGCTGTTGGTCTACATCCAAGTCCTCGTTCTTGTCGTTCGGATCGGTATAATCTAGAGCAGTTACCGTGATCTCGGTCAAGTCCGGTAGGAATGCCCAACCCTTGTGCGTAGGCAGTTAGCGCCAAATGTTCGACACATCGCAACTCTACCCCATAAAGCGTAGTCTTTGTATTTTGCCCTCTTCAACACCGCATCCAAACACGACTCCAACTGCAATCTCGTCGATCGCGGACACATTGACCGCGTCTAATTGGCACGCATGATCTTCAGTAGGATACGGGGTGTTTACGGCTCGGTCATATGACTCATCCAGATTCTGATCCAAGGCGCTGATACTCTCGGAGGTTACCCCAGTTAAATGATCGTTAATCAAGGTCTCGTCTGTACCTTGAGCCTAGAACTGGATCTCAACTTGTTCCAACGCTCGATCGCTACCCTCAGGCGTCGGCATCATGTGCTTCGACTCCTCGATCGGTGTACCCTCGATCGCTCCGCAGTCAGGTACATTAGTAGCCGCTCTGGGTGCAGGCGAGTTGTCTCGTCGGCTCCATTTCCAGCTGGTCGCGTCCGTGACTTGAGTCATATCTTCGGCGCGGTAGGCTTGACCATCTTCGGTGGGATCTGAATCCTCGATGTCTCTAGTGAGAATATTCCGAGGCGTCGGATACTCTCTCCAATCAACTGCGGGTGGTTGTTCGGCTAGCCAACACTCGTAGATCTCATGTTCTTGTTCAAACAGCGTCTCGGCACGGCTCTCCGCGTAGGCGAGGATCTGTCACTCCTTATACTTGTTAGCCTGTAGGCGTAAGTATCCAGTCTCACGCGGAAGTTCGTCTATCGGTATAGCGCTACCGAATCATGTTTTGAGCAATTAGTCATCCTCGTGGTCACATTCGTCAACCGGATCCATGTCGGATGCCTATCTACCCTTTGTTACCGAATGGGCGAGTCTCTCTGTCCGTCGGATCCACACTTCGTGAGTGTTCCGAGAGGGTTACTTGCACTTAAGCCGAAACCCTCGCCACTCGTGACCGGGGATATACAAATCCTCGGTAGGTCCACCAACCACTTGAGTGCAGTAGGGTTCATCATCTGTGGCATTCAGCGACATAACTAGTGGCACCATCACTTCAACGGATAGTCTGGTTGCCTCGTGCAACAAGTCCAGCAGAATCACTGCGGGAATCATAAAGTCAGTTCCAAGGACTCCATCGACCCCTGCACTGTGGCTCATAATCCACATTTCGAACTCGTACACTCGCTCCCAACCAGGGTGGTCTGTACGAGTGCTCGTCGGCGAGTCTGAAGTACTCCGGGGTTAATGCCCAACATTCCAAGCTTCAGCCGTGGTCCAGAATCTCGCGCAGCCGGGCCCTTTGGCGTAGTTTGTCGAGACCGCGCTGACGTTGCGCGTTCCTTTCCGCTCGTAGATAAAGGTTATGTGCCATTGGATGGATGTTGAGATATTGTTCCGAAGTTCAAAATGGGATTGATGTTACCGAGGGGAAGGTGGGTTACGAGTTCACGTCTCGGTGTGAAGCTTTTGATCCCCGCCGTGCTGAACACGCGGATCTGGCGCGCCCATTCGTCGGCGAGGCCTCCATCAAGATAGTCGAAGTCACCTGAATTGCTATCATTGTCTGATCAGTCTTCTGGGCTATCATAGTGCCTGGAGGGACGTCGGCCAGTCTCTTGACGGGTGTTCAGAGTGGGGCGAAGGCTTTCCGTCTCATCAGCCAGCCGCCCAGATCGGCTTGGAGACCTCGGTGTCACCATTCGTGAATCGCGCATGTACGATGAAGCCTCGCCTGTGGCCATAAGAACATCAGTGTCGAAACCCTCGTTGACACGCTTCTTAGGCGTTTGAGCAAGTGGGACCTTTGATGGGTCCGTCGCTTCCGTTACGCGTTGAACGATAGGATGACGGCCTGCTAAAATCTCAAAAAATCCGAAAGACGTCCGCAACTCTTCTTTCACCGCCGTAATGCTGTGTCGGCATCAGTCGGCGTCCAATCTTGAGTGCGGTGTCAGATGGAAACCTCTGCGGCTCGCGGCCCCTAGCACGGAGAAATAGCACAGTATCCTGAGCTACTTGTCGAGTGCTCGTTGAGTCAATGGGTCCAGCTAGCTTGCCCCCAAGTTCCATCTAGACAGCCTGGCAGACCAGCTTCGGACCGAATAACCGCATCCAATTGCTCCTAGGCTTCATGAGATCGAGGCAGCGACCTAGAACCTTGTTGACAGCCAGCGTATCACCATTGACCGCTGGTCTGTTTCTTGTGGACCAAGAAGTTGGCTTCCCGGTCATCACCGACGGTTTCAAACCGTCGGACCCATCATCATTGTCCTTGGTCGCGGGTTCGAGCAGCTGCGTCGTTCAGCTCTTCGGTGAGGTTACGCGCGAGTGACCTCACTCCTCCGCTATGGTCTACGGATATCACAGCGGCTTCCAGAAGTTCAGGCGTCGCTGCCTTCTCTTTCAGGTAATATTCGTCGTCTTCATCCTTGGCGTCAGAGTAGCCAACTGACACGTCGAAACTCCCAGAGCGTTCGGTACTCATCACCAAATGAAACGTCGGTGGTGTCGACAACAAACACCCAGGGTGCACCGTAGGCTCGGTGCGTGTTCCGCTTGACTTCATCGATGTTGATGGTACCACTGACGTGCTTCCTTTCGCCATTCTCTCTCTTCTACTATATATATATATATATATCGAATGCTCGCTAGGGTACAACCTCAACACACAGCAGGAAAACCAATCCCGGGTTGTGGGACCACTTGTCGTGTAGGACACGATAGAATTCTCACTTCTCGGGTGAGATCCCACCAACAACACACGCTTCCCCGTGAAGGTCAGCGATTGTTGGATCAAACTGGAAGACCAGGAACGATCCCTTACACCGGGTCAGTTGTGAGCGCTTCTGTATTCCAAGGAGGGTTTAGGTCACCCTTAGCTACACCACTAGCCACACGCTTAGACTATGGTGTTCTATTGTGCTTTCGCACGTAACCCTGTAGTCCCGCAGTGGCCACTCCAACTCTTGGCCTGACCAGGATAAACTCTCGTTCGATGTACCTCGAGTCTACCAACAGGCATCCCACATAACGGAACGTCTCCTGGTACTTAAGTGAGCTAGCTACAGTTACCTAAGTCGGACTAGACTCTTGTTAGCTGGGGGAGACTGTGTTTTATAAACTGCTTCGTATGAGGCCCAGAGAGCATCTGCATGTCATCCTATCTTTTGTCCTATGTCTATATACAAATATTAATTGTAAACAAATATCTATGCGAGCATCCGAGGTCTCAGCATAAATGCGACCGAGCGGTCGACAGCTCACACTTCAGTACGGATCTGGAACATTACCGATGTGAGAAAAGGGATCTGAGATGAGTACAGAGACCTATCTCGGCCTAATCCATGAACCATCGGCCAGTTTATATTAGGCTGGCTGAGGCTCCAGGATGCCACTATTGCTTCTCTGTCACTCCGTCGCGGAATGTACAATCCTGCAATGGGGTGAACCCTCGTTTTCCACCTAAATGTTCTGTGGTGGTTACCCTAGCGACAGGTTAGCGACAGGTTAGCGACAGGGTAGCGACCCCACAGTTAAAGCCCAACACCACATATTCGAGTCGATCGGTGCTGTGGCTTCGGTCTAGTAAATAATACGGAGGCTCCTTACCAGTCCACTTGGTAGAACGAACTCTAGTTCCCTCTTCGACGCCACGATCGACGCAGTCCGTAACGGACCTTTCCATACAACGACCGGCTACTCACATGGTAGGTCCACGATTTAATACTACCCCAAGAGGCCCTCCTTCTGCTTCGAATTGCCGGATCGTCATCGGTGTGTGCAACCTCACATACACTGCGTCGTCATCCGCCTGCTTGGGGTTGAAGGTACATCATTACTTATCAACCAATCAGCGTTCAACGCAAATTCCCATTGCTGACCTTCTCTTTCCAACGGTGGTATTAACTGTGCCTGCAACGGGAGCTCATCCCCCGAGCTTTTCACGACACCACAAACGGAACACGACTTCGAGCAGCATCTTCGCGTGAGCGAGATATTGAAACTACAACTATGTAAGGGCCGCTCAAGGAAAAACGAGAATTCATTCCGCGTATCGTCGTCTACAATGAAGATGACAACAAGGAATTCCCGTGCTAGTTTTGACGAAAACTGTGTTCTGTGGTGCGGTATCTTCGATGACTATCAACAAGGCCCAAGGATAGCTTATCCACTACGTAAAGATCTACCTCGAGTCCCCTGTGTTCGCACACGGCAACTGTATGTAGCGTTGTCGAGGGTGATTTCACAGAAGTCGGTCAAGATAGCCGTGGACCCGGAAGCCATCAACGAAGATGGAAACATACACATGAAGAACATTGTCTATTTGGGGTTATTTGATTTTTAAGTGCATAGTTTCATATTTCATTAACAAATCTCTTACATTTTCTCTTTCTGTATTCATGTTTATAATCTTGAGCCAAGTATTATTTTCATCTTAGCTAGTCCTTATTGACACCAATCACACTACCGGGAACCATGTACAAGCGTCAGCATGTCGGGCCTCGGAAGGTTAGTTTCACGCACCATAAAATCGTATTATTTCCGCCTGTCTGGCTGTGTGTCTGTCCTTCGGTCACGCCCCTCTCTGACAGACTGGGCCTCTCAGTTAGCATCTTTTTCACTGACCACTCGCACGCATATCTCACCCATCGATTCAACTGCAACTATCGTACTAACTTCAACTTGTTGTCTCAAAAAAAAACACTGTCCGCATTAAGATTCGCACTTTTCTGGAGCATTATCGCACTTAAATGGACTTGACCGGTAGTGCATTCTGAATCCATGTATTGGACGGTTATAGAAAAAAACTGTAAAATGTATTGGACAGTTATACTGGGAGGACCGCTTTGGCTGGCGGAACAGCCTAACCGATTTTATTTCATCGTGCGGCCCCCCAAATTTTAGTTCGCAAATGTTGTCTGAGTCCATAGTCCACAGACGGAGGCTACTATTACACAAATATGTAGATTTGGAGGTCGGAGTGTAGCTTGAAATGTGTCTCCAGTTCAACCACTGATTTCCATGGGTGGTCTATTCTTATCATTAATCCTACTATTAGTTTGAGCTCAAAATTAGTCTATGCCAGACTAATTTATGGTGTATTCACAATTTGGCTGAGCTAAATTGTCAAAATTAGTCTTTTGAAACTGGGCTAAACTGCGGACGTGGTTTGGTTTCATCCTACAATTGACAGCTACTGCTGTTAGAGAAGTGAATCAGAAGCAAGGTAAGAGTGATGCCTACTGCGCTCGCAATACTGTGATGCGCTGCAGCTAATCTTTGTATAAAGATGGAGGCTAGTTACAAATCAACTCTTCCCTCATCTACAGGAAATCATCAAACAGTATTCTGAGGAATTTGCAGGCAATAAAGAAATTGAAAAATTGGACTACAAGTCCATAGAGAGACTGGCACTAAAATGACACGAGCGATAATAACAAAGACAAGTCGGTAAGGGTTTTAGTGATGAATAGTACGGGTGGCAAAAAGGCATTCCTCAAATTTCATTGAATCTTAGACAAATTTAAAAGTTCAAAATGAGTCAATGCTCAAAATTAGTCTATGCAATCTGGACTCAGACTAATTACTGTAGTGGTTGTAGTTGTAATGCAGTGGGCTCTACCAGTGGTAGCTGCTTTCAACTAGCAGAAAATGCGAGGTGTCCGATTAGGAAGTACCCCTAACCATTTCGCAATATGAAGTGTTTCCAAAACGGTGAGCACTTTACCTCAGCAAATCTGGGTCCCAAGAGCGTATCACCATACTCAGACTCGCACAACGCAATAAAAACTAATGTCGTGCGTTGCCCGGGGAAGCTCTGGATTTTCATACCCGGACACACATGATTCTGAATGTTATTTAACAGTTTATCACACTACCTAAACTATTAATCATTAACCACAACAAAGCTTTCATATGATCACAAACCATGAGCCACATGCAATGACTGATGCACCAAAGGTGATATTCCGCCTGCGGCGGACCTCGTCGCTGTGCTCCTCGGAGTCGGTCTCCGCAAAATGGATAGTACCTCCTTGCAGGGCTAAGCCCTCCGCGCTACGGGCCGTCCCCTGACAGACCTCCGCTGCGGAGCCAAATGCTGATTATGACAGCTGTAGCAAACACCTTGGAACGGTACTGCATTTTGTCGGGGCGCCGTTCGTGATCGGCAGTACGTTGTTCCTGTTCACGATCTGTGTACCAGCTGCAACAGTGATGCCATAATATTTACACTTAGGATGACATGGGTTTCGTCCGTCCACCACCGCGGAATGGTAGTTAGGCTTCCGAATCGTGCCCGAGGCAACCCAGCATACACTGAGGGCACACACGCAGTCGAATGGAGTGCTGTAGCACACTTAGTGTTGATGGTAGACACGAGAACAACAGGATGTCCACGGAAAGATTGGGATTGAGGAGGAAACCTTGCGGGAACCCCCCCCTCTAGCTTAGACTATGCTAGTACTAGTCTCAGTATGGACGTGAGTCAATCCACCTGATGGTAACATCATTTGAGGTCACACTTGGCACTGTAAAACAGCGGAGATCGACACCACAGCAATCTCTGACATACACCACAGGCCTTGCATGGCGATCAGCTTTGCTTGATTGTTTGAATGTCGTTTGAAGCTCGAGCCTGGAGTACGAAATATGCTATAGCATAGGATGATATTGGTGATATTGACCCTAGCCGACACAGGCAACATTCACAATTTTTTCAAACTGACATCAGGGTATATGGTATCGAAGGTAAATTTACTTGGCCACAGTCGGATTACCAACGCCGCTGTAAGTTCTCATTGAGACAAGGAGGGAATGGCTCGCTTTTGGCCGAGGTTGACGATCCGAGAGTCGTTTATAACAGGTCAGTCTAAGTATAGAGGTTTTGAGAACTGAGTTAGTATGGAGAATGTTACTTTGGGTTCCGGAGAATTGGGTTCAAAGTTAGTTTGGGTTCGAGTTGCCTTCTCCGGAATACTCTGGATCTAAAATCCAGAGAATTACCGAGATTTTGGCCCATTTACTTTCTCAGTGCATATGGACTGCTCCCGTTACACAGACTATGTGTTCCAATGTCTTTTGGGTTGCAACGGAGCACACAAATTTACTCATCATTTTTATGGCTTCAATTAGTAGCATTCTCTGTCCTCGGAGCCCAAAGCATCGCCTCTAGTTTTTCTACTAGTTTCTTTTTGTTTATTTGTTTTCAAATTTAATTCTAAACCCAACGTCGTGAAATTGCTCGAATGTGTCATCCAATTAATATGAAATGGGTGGCAAACCTGTGTTGGTATTCAGGGTATAAACACCGCTCTCTGCAGATAGATAGAAAATTGTAAGTCAAGAAGATAGAGATTTTTGTAGAGCATATAAGTCGTTTTCAGTATTTTCATTGCAATGCACTTTTAAGCTGGTCCAACACCTGGAGGTTGATTCGTTTCAATTTGTAACATCTACGCAAATATTTCTTTTACGACGGTGTTGTGTCGGCACGTGTGTTCATAGTGCCGACTAGGTAGAAAATAAATCTAACATGCGTGCACAGCTGGATCTCGAGTAAACCAGTTAATTCATGTGGCTTCACCAACCCGTTTGCACTCCGTGTTGATTTAGGTAAACTTTATACACATTCGAATGCTTATCTGTTTTGCACACCAATACTACGATACAGGATTTGATTGCAGCTATCATGACTGTTAGCACTTAAGCTTGGCACGCTGTAGTAAAAACGCGCGGGCCAGCAGCTCTACACCTATGTTCAGCGTATTTGGTATGTATAAATAAATGAACATTTAACTCAATAACTTGTAGCGCGATGTCTGAACTATCGCGCTACGAGTGATCACATACGTGTCAGAATAGTAACACAACGATGTCTTTCAGTGACACGATGAAACATAATCTTATTGCTGTAATTAACTTATTCCTTCTTAACTGACCAGGGAATACACGACCTGTGCTAGCGATATGAATAATCGAGCATCAATGTCTGGAGATAGAAATTCCTATTCCAGAAGTCGTTCACGAACCGATACTTGATATTCAATATGAATGCTTGCATTCATACATTCCAAAAATGCAACACAAATAAAATTATTACAGCAAATTTGGAAATGTGCCAGAACAACATGAGTGCAAAGTACACCAGCGCATCCTTCACAGTGTACTATAGTACTGCTTATCGTAAGCTGTTAGTGAGCGGAATAATGCGCCGTAACACACAATAACATAATTTCAGCTAACACCTGGTCAACGTCTTCCTACGTATATACGATTGTTTCACGGTAAGCACCACTGAAAAGAGTGTTCTACATGAAGTAGGAGATCTCAACACGAGTCAACTAATATGAGGCATATTCAATTCAGATGTATTATCCAGAGCACGCAAGCTTATCCCCAGTGGCAGCGTCATTGCTGTGTCGTTGAACCGTTCGACTTACGCTTAGTGATGGGAGAATCACCTACCGAATTATTACCCATTACCGTTATGCCCTTCTTAATACCAGTTATTACCGTTATTCTCAATTATGTGCAGTTGGTGTGACATACATTTTACCATCTTGAAGGAAGAAGGCCAAGATACACTATCTATCGTATTAACCAAGTGCACAATGCCGTGACGGGTTTCACAGGAGCGTAGATTGGGAGTAAAACACCGGAATGACTGTATCGTGCACGTACTTCTTAGAGGTAATAAATATAAACTTGGTAAATAACGACACTACTTACACCCCAAGAAGCGACGACAAAACGATAACAATTGCTAAAATAGTTGGTAACTGGAGTCTATAGTGTTCTAACATGATGTTTAGATAGTTCTGTTGAGAAACGTTAATATGGAGCAACGGCCTAGCATATAAGCTGTTTCCTTTAAATTTTCGATAATTGAAAACCTCAATGCATGTTGTTACAATATAAAACCAAACACGACATGAACAAAAGGGATGCAATACTCTTCAATCGATCTCACAAAACCTTAAGCTTTCAAGTAGTAATATACTAATCCTTTCATATCTATTACATTATAAGCTCTACCAGTAACGAAGCTAACATTTGAAATGTGCCAAGCAATTGAGTGTGGTGAATAGAAGTGCGATGCTGTTCACCAGCGAGAAGCGGGTTCAGTGAAAGAATATTCCACCAAAGGTGAAGAGCAAATACAGCTACTACACGAGTATAGCTGGACCTGACGCTGGTCGTGCATCTCACTGGTGCGTGCAATTTGGTCTCACGCAGGAATGGCGGTAGCCAGAGCCAAAACGGCGTAGGAGCTAAAGCAAAGGTCGAATCACAGTTTTGTATTTGCACAACCGTAGTGAAGAAAGCGCAGAGGAAAGTAGTCGAGGTGTGCGCCATACTAACAAGATTAAGTTTACTATGGTTGTTACTAAAGCACCACCTGCTCTACTACGCAATAGGGTTATGAGCCAAAAGAAGAGTTGGTCCACGATGGATCCTGCGACGAAGAAGATGGATATGCAGTGGAACAAGGATGGCCGGCCTGTCAACCGAAGCGGCCGCGATTGACCTATGTATAAGTATATGGTGATGCGATACCTCGCCCGCTATGACGTTTAGGGCAACGAGTGGCGTCTAGACAACATCTGAGATGGGGCGTGACGTTGCAAAACACTGTGTTCAAAGATGAAGCGCGTAGGTTCATGCGAAAAGACAAGCTCTTGGTGAAGTTTATATCGAGTTTGCTGTCGTGCACGCTCACTCGGCAAGTGATGTAGTTTGATTATGGTCTGACATCTGGGAGGTTTGGCAAAGCATTTCGATGGGTGTGGAAAAGCAACGGCTAAGCTGTACACGTAGCGTACCCTCCGACAAAATCTGGATGCTGCATCCAGTTGTCCGGGCGCAGATGCTAAAAAACAACTTATGTATTTGACGTCACTGCGAGAGCTGTAAGCCACGTTGACTGCGGATGTGGATGGTCGACCTCACGTCGCAGTTCTCCTACTACAACCAGCTACAGACTCTCATGCTCCTGGGTGGGACGCAGACAACCAGTACGCCCGAAGATGCAAATGCTACAATTCCAATCTTGGACAAGAGTGCAGTCGTGGAGAAGAAGGTCCAGGCTCCACAAGCACTGAAGTCGCTGGATATTGCGGTCAACGCTGTGGTGGTAGCCGTGGTAAAGGTTCTGGTCGAGATGCAGAAACAGGTGATGGAAATCTATGCCAAATTACAAGAACCGTAGCTAAAATAATCATAGCACACACGCTGGAGCCAATGGAGAAAAACATGGCAGGAAAACTAACTACAAGAGTTGATCCGAGCTGGACTGACAACAACACGACGAAGGCCGAGCAAATCGAACCTGCTTTGGATATCACCAGCCTGGGTATATTCAAAAGTACTGCCCCAACGAGGTGAGGCAAGAGTCGATGGAACCTGAACCAGAGATCCCGTCAGGCATAAGCAATGACAACGTCAACAGCCAAGCCAATTTCGCCGCTTCGACGAGTTTGCACGGTCATGAACGACACGGGCCTAAATATCATGGGGGTGCTTGACGCGTCACATGAGGCCTCGCACTCAAGAATGAGTATCCTAAACCCAATATGAAACCAGTATATGAAGCCCATGCCTGAAACTAATTAAAACAACCTCTCAGGTTCGAAGTCCAAACCAAAACAAAATTTCTATCGAACCTAATTCATTCTCATTACTTGGTTTGGCTCGAAATGGTTTGAACCTGACATTTTTAGCGAGAAACGGAGGTTTTGCGGGTGTGCATCAATTTTATTGGAACAGAGGGATGCTAAAGATCGTGCAGCTTTACCCAAGTGTTAGGGAATCGACTTTAGTATAGGGGCGTGACTTTGGGGTAAAACTGACATTGCTCCTCATATCGGCACAGGCGAGGGGCAGTAAACGCAATGCAATCTATACCGAGGGCTATTGTGCTTCAGGGCGAAATGTAGTCATGAGCTGAAGACACTACCACAACTAATTCTGAATAGCAAGGGGACGTTCTCTGGGACTGCTGGCATACTAGAGCCTGTGCACTGTGTTCTACACAGTGCAGGTTCGTCACGTGGTAATGCAAACAATACCGTATGTGGCGTTATTTCTTAGGGCACGCCCGTGAGGTGTTATCCTTGATTTAAGCACTCATGTCAGGTTGGTTCAGACAATGATGAACTTGACGCTTCATCGCCTAGAAAATTGTAGTGCGCATCCATGCGTCATGAGCACTATCACTGCCGAATGCATTTCCCACGACCGTGTCTCCTTCGTGTCGTGTGGCTTGGCGTTTGGGGAAAATTAGATTCTTTATTATGTACTCGGAGTTTCGTTTCTCGGCTTGGTTCATCGACAGATAGAGGCCTAGTGGTCAGGAGGTATGTGATAGTTGGGTGGCGAGAGTAACGTTTATTGCAAAATGAACTCGTAGCGTCACTAGCCGATCGTTGGTTGCATATGTCGTTGAGCCCGTTCTGTGGCTTTTTGTGAAGGAACGTGATGCGATGTTTGAGCTAAAACAAGTTCAGGCTTACGAACCACCGTCCAAGCAAGCGTGCAACTCTGAACCATGAAACACTAAACCTTACAAGTGGTTTGGAGTTCTACCTCAAGAAACTCGAAATCCGCGACACCTCGTAATATAGGTTCATTTCATTCATCGTGTTATATAACTTCGAACCAATAAATTGCAGTCACGTTGGTTTGGTTTGTTTCAGGCGTGATGAAGCCAACCAATGGGTGTTTGACAATGGTGCGAACCGACATTTGGCGGGAGATAAGCGATACTTTATAAACTACCACGAACACACTCCACAGGGACGTGAAAACGCAACGGTTTACGGCTATAACAGCGAACGTTCGCCTATTTGGCATTGCGACAAGTGATTTGTGGGTCAGTGCTGATGGAGAACTCGTGGTGCTTGGTGTTGACCGTCACCGAAGAAGGCCAACTTGTTCTCCAGTCTGTCGTAACAGAACAAGGTTTCCAAAAAGCAGACGATTACTCAACCGCGCGAGTATACTTTGAGTATGAATGGAGAAGCGGGCATACGGTCAACATACAGCCGAGGAAGTTGTGATTGTTCAAGGCAGATAACAGGGAAGTTAGTGAAAACAGAGTCTCTGGTACCGACAATGTTTATGAACTATGCCATAAGCGATGGTGCGGCTGATCTGCAGTGTTGGCACGAGAGATTAGACCACATCTGATCCCAGTTTGGGAAGCTAATGGCTGACCACAGTCAAGTCGACGGTATGATGTTACGCAACCGGAAGTTCGATCTCAGTGAGGCCTGTCAGTTAGACAAACAGAAAGCGAAGACATCACAGAGAAACGTGAATCCAGTGTCAAGCGTCTTGATCATCTGGTATGGTCTTACTTGTTGTTTCCACCTTCATGCAACAACTACACATGATTCAAGGCCATGCTAGTGATCGTGGATTTGCACACACGATTCATGACAGCGTATCCTGCGCATACAAAGCACAACGATGTGATAAATCCGCTTATCAAAGGATATGTTGCTTGAGCAGAGCGAAATTGGCCAGACTGCAAGGTGCGAGAGGTGCTGCGTACCGACGGCGGTGCCGAGTTTGTAAACGGGATTACCACGGCACGGTATCAGCTGAATGGTGTCACGCACACGCGGACACCCCAGAATACGTCCGGGGTGAATATCGTGGAGCGTACCCATCAGGCTCTAACCGGTCTGTGGTGTAGCGGGATCAGCGAAATCTGCGTGGTTGCTGGCCCCGACTTCTCACCAATGCCCGGATACCGACTACTGAAGGGATCCTCCGATGATCCGTGATCTGCTGAACTTGCTCACCTTGTGTACCCGTCGGTTGGGCTGGATCTTCCTCTCTCGGTGACTGCTAAGTTGCTCGATCGGTGTTAGTTGAACGTCTTGGCGTGACGTTGTGGTCGTAGAGTAGCGTGGAAGTCTTCACACCACTCGCCGGTAGTAGGTCCGGAGTCCAAGCGATTAGATCAAGCTTGGATCCGGCGGCCTAGATCTGGATCCGACCTTGTAGTAGTTCCTTTAGTGTTGTTCTTCCTTTACTTGATGTCCTTTGATTGCTTGGCGCTTCCTATAGCGCGATATTGATCGTAGAGATACCGAGGATCTACCGGCTAAGCAATTAATACATGGATCCTGGATCTGCACTCAGGATAAGATACTAGGAGGTTGGATCTAGCCAATATATTATCTAGATATTATCAACCACCCTAGATCTACACACCTAACTCGCTATTAATACCATAAGGCCAACGTATTTCCCGATTCCAGGCGCGTAGCGAAGCACTTGTGATGTACGATGCAAATTCGATTCTGATTTAATGTTAAGACCTACCCTATCCTGTATCCTATCCTTAACGACACATCGACTGATTACGCTATCCTGATTCTTGTCCTTTCTTGGCCCTCACTCACCATCATAGCAGTCGACATCTTTGCAGATTACCCTGGATCTGGACCATAAATATTAGATCACTAGTCGTACCGTCGTGATCTGGACTACTGCTTTCACCAATATCGTAATCATACCCCATAGTATCTAGATCACGAGTCTCCCAAGTCAGATCACACCTTGATAGGCTGGATCACGCTGATCCAATTCCTGATCCACTAGATCTCCTTGATCTAGGGCTCCCATGTCTGATCCAGTGGTAATACTTCGTAATAAGCATAATCGTAACATACCCCAAATTACTCCATACCGTCAATCTTCAGCTCATCATCCTGTTCTGCCACAATATATCTAGATCACGGATCACTCGGATCCGCCAATGGATCTAGGTCCATGAGCCTTGATCCAAGCTCCCTGGATAGAGCCTGATATACGAACCGTTCTGGACCTCGCAGATATAGGCTTCGATCTAGATCCATGCATCTAGACCTAGATCACTCGTTTCCATAGCAAATATACGCATATCGCCGCACCCATCTTACAATCACGCAAGCCTCACATCATCCATATCCACATATAATCATCCCAACCCTTCACATCTGGGTATATGTGTAGATCGTATGCCAATCCATCCATCACGTCCCACCCAGGGTACCACTAATCTCCGTCAATCTTAGTCATTTAACTGGATCGGTGACTAGATCCATCCACATCAGCTCGTCATTCCATCTAATCACATCACGTTGGGTCCAATCACGTCCAATCGGATCTTTCCTGGATATTTCAATGCCAAATCTTTCAAATCCACCGCAGGTATAATGAAGTCGACGATGATAGACTTTGGTTTCCCAACATCGTTCTGGGTGGAAGCTCTCTTCTACGCTGCATACATTAAGAAATTGCCTGTTTTCAAGTCCAACTAACTGCGCGTTGTATGAAGAAATGTGGGCAGAAAGCTAGACACACCATGTCCGGAAGTTCGGTGCCCTTGGATACGTGCACACGAAGGTCGTACCTTCGCGTCACAAGTTTGATGATAATTGCAGAATTGGCTATGTACTAGACTTTGGAGATGGTCCACTTGGCTGTAAGATGTATTTCCCGTCAGAAGGCACTATGCAAATTGTTGGTCAAGCGACAGTCAACGAGCGGATCATGTACAAGGACCGGCACACTGATGACTTTAACAGTCGAGTTTGAGACTGGATTACAACTGAACATCCGGATCTGACAAGCACCGATCGGCGAGATTACGACTTACCGGCCGTCGTAGACCAAATGGATCTAATCACGTGCAGATAAGGAATGACAAAGGAAACACTGGAAACAAGTGAAGATGTTGACGTCCACTCTGAAGGTGAAGCTTATGCTACTGTTCGGATAGCAACAGTCTGTGATGAAACCAATCGCAAATCTAAAAGCAACAGACCTGATGGAACATCAGGCAGTAGAGGACTCGTTGAAATTATGGATCCCGATGACAGAATAATCATTACCCAAACCATGTAGATATATGCTACGTTTGTGGCAATTGCCCTGATATCCAAGGGGCCGAAGCCACTTCAACATGTTGGCACATCTTGGAAGTGCAACCTCCACGCACAGTCCCCCCAGTCGTGAATTCGCCACAGAGAGCCGAGTGGTGGAAGGGAATGGAGAAGGAAGTCGCAGCAGTGATTGAAAAGATGTACTCGAACTGGCTTCTGAAAGTGAAATACCGGCTGGATCCAACCCTCTTGAGACGATGTGGAGACCGACAAATATGGAAACATTCTGATCTTTGTGTCATGCCTCTGTGGTCGTTGAGACAAAGAAGTCCCTGATAATGATTCTAGCGTGCTGGATACGTTTTCTCCTGTTGATCGAATGGCGTAATTCAGGGTGTTTATTGCGCTCTGTGAGATTTTGGAGTTTTACGCATATCAAGGAGACATTGATACGGCGCATCTAAACGCACCATCATCTGCGCGATGGACAAGGAGAGTTGAAAAACAGACTCGATTCTTTGATGATCGTAAGTACGGCGTTAAGGACTTAGTCCGCCTCGCCAATTATCTGGAAAAAGTAGATTGACAGGAAGATGGTGGCCTCCTACACCAGTCGAAATACGCGGACGAAGTACTTGAACGCTTTAATTTTGCAGACACAGTGGGTTGCCGGTCACCGATGGACACGAATATTAAAACTGACGGCGGCGAAGGATGGTGATAAGGAACCTGGTCTACCCTATCGTGAGGTAGTCAGAGCGCTGATTTATCTTGCAACTAGCGCTCGACCTGACCTCACATTTCCTGTTGGTTATCTTAGCCGAGTTGTACAGCGTCCGAATGTAAATCATGCTGGAATACTCAATCACATATTGCGGTGCTTGGCAGCTACAAGAAACCATGGTGTATTCTATAAGAACCATGACACAAATACTTCTCATATCATGGGAATCGACAGCTTCGTCGATGCTAATTGAGGCAATTGTCCGGACACGAGGATGGATGTGTCAGGCTACGTAATTATGGGCCAGCCGCCTGGCGGCAAGACGCCAAACTGTTGTGGCACTAAGTACAGCAGAAGCTGAATATGCTGCAGCTTTGTGAAGCCTGTCAAGAAGGGTAAGCTAGCAAGAATATTCTAATTGCACCTACGCTACGTACGCGAAATGGGTCAATAAGGAGAAGTGGATATCTGGAATATCAGCGGCGATAAAAACCCAGCAGACCTCTTGACAAAACCGATGGGTTTTCTGTGATTGGACATGATGAAAACGCTCATCGGTATGCGGTCGATAGTGAGTCAAACTACAAGTGAAATTGCACGGAAGAGGTTTCGCCAAGTGCTGAGAACGTTTAAAAAAGACGAAGCATAGTTGCGAGACTGCATCTACTATCTCGAAGGGCTGCGTGTTAAGACGCTGGTCGTGCATCTCGATGATGCGTACAACTTAGTGCGTACAACGCAAGGTCGCACACAGGAATGACGGTAGCCAGAGACAAAAGGTCGCAGAAGCTAAGGTAAAGGTCGAATCACAGTTTTGTATTTGCACAATCGTAGCGAAGAAAGCGCAGAGGAAAGCGTAGTAGCAGTCAAGGTATGTGCCGTACTAACAAGGTTAATTTTACTTTACACCAATCCACGGCGTTATTCACAAACTCGACTCTCAAAATAAAAAAGTACGCAATGAAAATCAACATTTACTGTACGGTTTAATACTGATCAAGATATACGTTTTCATAGGAGATGTTTTGTTCGGTACTCGCGCGTGGCGCGAATGTTGGCGCCAATACTTTTCATTCTCAATTTGGCTCGATGCCAACCACCAAGTACAACTGATACCTACATCATGTGCGCGCATGCTTGGTGAGTGCTGTCAAGAAGGCTATTGCAGAACTTTACAATGCGGCTGGAGCGCACATGGGCGCCGTGCCGTACAGACCGCTGTTGCCAGTAAGGGCAAAGACATCCATGTCATTGCGGCGATTACAAGCTTAGATCTGGCCTATCAAGAGTAGCAGTTCGGCTCTTTCACAACCGACCTTGCGAATGAGTTTACTCGGCGCTTCTTGCGCCACATTAGCACTACCATGTCATTGGAAGAGGTGGTGATAGTGCTCGACAATGCACCGTGCCACACTAATGCCGACGATGTCTTCGACGAAGTGGAGTTCGAAGATGCTGAGGTACTGAATTGGGGCCGGACTCCCCCCATGCTGAAATCCTATTGAGAACGTGTTCTCTGTTTATAAAAGTGCCGTCATGAGATTGCTTGCGCGCCAACGCCCTGCAATCCTGCCAGTACCGGATGGAACAACCATTACAGAGCATTGAGCCAACTATCGTAGGCTTACAGCTGACCCTCTCTTTGTTGAAATTGTGACACCAGAGAACTGTAATAGGGTACCTTGCCACTCGTTGCCATATAACCAGCGCGCTCTCCGCTACGACGACATGGAAGTAGGCACACCGAATTTTTTTATCAGTTGTCATAGTCAATCGACTTTAATAAGGTATCAATTACAACAGGTATTTTGATTTTCATTGCGCACTTTTTGATTTTGAGAGTCGAGTTTGTGAATAACGTCGTACATTGGTGTAGTTGCTACTACTGTCACGTAGTGGAGGAGGCGCGGAGGGCGAGGCTGCAGTGCAAACGGGCGCGGCGTGGAGGCGGAGGACAGTGCCTAGCGAGGCATTTGACGCTTGGAGAGGATATTGAAAAGTGATTGATTGATCGGCTAGCTTAGTGTCGATGTCCACAACCATCAACGTTGGCGACAGAGATACACACACAAGTATCCAGGTCCCATCCTAAAACCTACAATCTCAAATCCTAATGTTATCCCTATTTACCAATGAAAATCTACTTATCCTAAACGTAGCTTGAAATCAACTTACCGGAATTTTCTTATAGCGTACCGTAATCAAATATCCGGCTGGCAAACCGAATTGTTGCAAATCCTTTTCAACCAATGAGGTAGCGTGAACCTCAATGTTGACGCGGCAGTTCATTCGATAATCACAATATCAAACTTGTTTTAGCCAATAGGATTGCAGATACAAAAATGTACCACATGCATCTTCGTTTATCTCTAAAGCAGAGTAAACAGAAGCGCGCTTGACGTGGTGGTCCTCTGCTGTCTCATTGGCAGAGCGACGACCACGTCACAACTACAGCACCACCTGCCCTACTACGTAACATGCGTTTTATTGATGCACATTTTGCAAACAGCCAAATTACGGATTATAACCCTATATTTTGGAAATTTACTGTAGCTTAAACAGGGAGCAATTATCCCGCCCACCCCTGCGGAATAATTATGATTACCTGGCAGTAAAAACTACCATGTGGACTGCAGGTAGTAAATTTCAAATTCGGGGATGAAGTCGTATACTTTTAATAGAATAAATTTAAGCTTCCACATGGTTTGGTGCTTGACGTTTCCTTGCAAAAGTATTTGCTGGGGTAAAAACATTGGGGGTTCCTAGGTTAATCTGATTCGCTCCCTATGTTAGAAGGGCCGTGATTGTGGGTACGTGAATCAAGTCCATTTTTTCCACTGTGTTTCACTTTCCATTGACTAGTTCCGAGAACCCTGTAAATATCGATTTTCATGGGGCAGTTGCACTGTCATGTTGCTACACCATGTAACGGGCCTGATGTATGTCCGTCACTGACTTACACCTAGCTGTTGAGGAAGCGTCTTGTTCTCAGTGAGACTGAGAACTAAGTATTAAGTCCGAGGTAAATTCAACTCTGATTTATTATTAGCCCGGGGTGCGAGCCCTTAGGACCAATGTGAACCACTCAAATAAAGGTCGACAGCTGATTGGCTGAAAGTGGGGTCTGGCTCCCCCACTTTCATCCAATCAGAGGATGACGAATCAGCACACGCTAGTCGTGTGCCGATCATGCCTACTTATGTAATATCAGAAAGATGACTAGCTACTTATGTAAATGGAGGGCCCATTACATCACCCTCCTCTCAAGGAAGCACTCACGGGACGTGAGTGCAAGCGGGGAAATTCTTGGAAATTGAGACGTCAGTTGGCGCGGCGCTAACTGGGGGATCGCGCTGCGTGCGGACCACAGCTCCTGCGAACCGCAGGAGCACAACCAGACTGACACGGCGAGAGGCAGACGCGGAAAGCTCGAGATGATGACTGCAGAGACGACGACGGCAACAGGAACGGCGGTTGACACGCGGACGAGCACCGCGAGGACAACTGCGACAACACTGACTTCGACGGCGCTGCGGGCTCCATCATCGCTCCGCGTGATGGATCGAGAGCTGAAGCCGTGGGACTTGTACGACTTGTCGGGCGCGGAGTCGCCAGAGCCGTTGGCGACGATGCGAGATTACTTCCGTCGATTTCGAGCGCTACGTGGAAAGGGTATTGATGGCGTCGCGCATGATTCGCTCCAGCGCTCGTGGTGTGCCATGATCGTCCGGTGGAATCGGATGCTTCGGGAAAGCGACAACTTCGTGGCGTGGCTCGCGAATCGCGAGGAAGTGGTTGGTGAACATTCGCTGCGGGATCTTCGTACGCGCGTGTGTACCAACGCGTGGAATGATGACCGCATCTGTTACGTGCAAGTCCGCGAGGGTTGTGCTGTCTGTGGCAGCTCAGAGCATTACTCTGAGATGGACTGGTCGCGAGAGGTCGCCGAGCGGCCGCTTGGTGAATCGGAGCAGTCGTGGATCGCTAAGTATCGGCGCGCGCTCAATGAGGTCTCAGTGGCTTCTATTCGCGGCGGAAGCCGCCGCGCTCGTTCACGGCGAGGTGTATACTCGTCGGCGCGTAGTCGTTCGCGCTCTCGGTCGCCGCGTGGTCGGCGACAGCGGCGTTCTCGTTCACGATCTCGTTCTCGTACTCGAGGACCGCGTCTGGGACGTCCCGGAGGAGGGACGAACGTGGCTCCCACGTATCCTCGTCAGGCGGGTAACCAAGCCAGCGAACTCGATAGCGCCGCGCGGGGGGAATCCCGTGGGTGGACGTTCTACTCACACGAGTCCGGGTACGAGGCGTCTCATGAGGAGGGTCCTCGTGCGCCACGAGGTGATCCACGATCCAGCGCTTTTGGCCAGCCGAGTCAACAATTGGCGGAGGGGGTTCGCGGCGATAGGGCTTACGCCTGGGTGTTCCAGGGGGATGTGGAGACTGCAGCGAATCGTGCTCTGGACGCTCAGGAGGAAGCTGAGGAGGCGACTGCGCAGATCGCGGAGACCCGGAAGGACCTTGAAGCGGCGCGCCAGTCAAATCGGGAGTTACTGGCGCGGACGGCACGCCGGGAGGGGCGTTCGCTCTATGCTCCGGCGCCGCCGTAGTGTCCAGCGTAGATGGAATAGCAGCGGGGTGGTATTTCTTGAGCCGCCCGACGTAGAACGTCGGGTGTAGTCGTAATGACGTAGGAATGTCCAACGTGTAGGCTTCACCGTTAATCTTCACGACTCTGAAGGGTCCAATAAAACGAGGAGCGAGTTTGCTCGCGCCGAGATTGGTCACCGCAGAAGAGCGAATACCATCGGTCGACAGGAGGACTTGCTCTCCTACCCGGAAGGTAGCCATATTCTTGCGTCCACGTTTGTCTGCGTTCTCTTTTTGTTTATCCACTGCATCTTAAAGTGCATCGCGCACAAAACGGGCGATTGACGCGCGTCGCTGGACGAACGCCGAAACGGCGGCGTTATCGACTTGGCGCGTCGGGGACTTCGGTGCGTAGTTGGCCGCAACTTGAGTACCGGTATTACCGGGGTCAATCAGGGTTCGTGCCGTCCATGCTGCGAGAGGAGACGCCGCGGGACCCGGCGTCGCGAGAGCCTGTTTGGCTTTGGACCGGGTGACCGCGTATAGTGTCTCGGGGTCGTGAGCCCCACTCGTCTCAACATAGTCGTCATTCACACCGTCATCATCCCCACCCAGAGTGGAGGCACCAGACACCGTGGGATGGCCCACGGCAAGAAGAGCTGGGACGCGCGGGTGCCGCGCGTTATTCGCGAAGAACGGTGTCAATCCCGTCGAGGCATGTTCAGCGTTATTGAGTGCAAACTCGGCAAGGGGTAAGAACTTGCTCCAACTCACGAAAGAAGTTGCGTAACTCCGAAGAACATCTTCGAGGACCCTGTTGACCCGCTCTGTCTGGCCATCCGTCTCCGGATGGGCCGCCGTCGACATCGACAGCTTCGTCCCCAGAAGCTGGAAGAGGGCGGTCCAGAACGCGGACGTGAACCGCGGGTCACGATCGGAGACGATCGACTCCGGTAAGCCATGGTGGCGAAACACGCAATCGACGAAATGCGCCGCGGTCTCAGCCGCGGTGACCGTATCCTTCACGGGTGTGAGATGAACCATCTTCGTGAAACGATCCACGAAAACCAAGACGCCATTCCGACCGTCGGCATCGGGAGGGAGCCCGAAGACAAAGTCCATGGAAACTGAGCGCCAGGCCTCAGTTGCGATCGGCAGCGGGTGTAGTGGCGCTTGTGACGACTGGGATGGCTTTACCCGTTGACAGGTCTCGCAAGTGCGAACCCACTTACGCACCCATTTGTACATGCGAGGCCAGTAAAAATCGCGGGATATTGCTGCGAAGGTCTTCTCGCGGCCCAAGTGTGCACCTGTGGGGCTATCATGGAACTCGTGAATGATGCGAGCTCGTAGATCATCGTCGTTGGGCACGACTACTCGCGGAGCATCGAAACGATCGATGTTGTAGTACAGCAGTTCACCGTCAAGATGGTAGCGGTCGATCTGGTTGCGCGTATTGCGCGAGAGAGCCCAAGTGTCTCGTCATTGGGAGAGCGGAGGTACGCCAAGATGTTGGCGTAGACCGCATCGTCTGTGTACGCCGCGACAATTTCA
The DNA here is from genome assembly GCA_008079305.1 of Phytophthora palmivora. Taxonomy (NCBI): domain Eukaryota; phylum Oomycota; class Peronosporomycetes; order Peronosporales; family Peronosporaceae; genus Phytophthora; species Phytophthora palmivora. The sequence goes on from VOQZ01002168.1 coordinate 105,617, forward strand.
TCGCGTAAATCCATCTCGGGGGACACAGACGTCAGGTTGATACCTGACACTGCACACACAGCACAGTGATCATCACCGTCGTCCTCGTCATCAATTACTTGACGACCCAACACGACACGAGGATCGTAATCGGGTCGGCGAGATAGTGCATCGGCGAGGATATTGTTCTTGCCCGGCTTGTAGTGCACGACGAAGTTATATTCGGCGAAGAACGACAGCCAGCGCGCCATGCGCTGGGACAGATGTGGCGATTTCATCGCTATCCGCAGCGATGCGTGATCTGTGTACACGGCAAATGCCTGTTCGCCCAGCAGATACACTCTGAATTTTATCAGAGCATACCGCATCGCTAGGAGTTCCTTGTCATGTACAGGGTAGTTGCGCTCAGCTGGCTTCATCTGTCGTGACTGGTAGCTCACGACTCGTTCATGACCTTCAGTGTCAAACTGCATGAGGGCGCACCCGATAGCGAAATCGCTAGCGTCGCACACCACGTGGAAAGGCTTCGAATCGTCCGGGAGCATCAGTATTGGCGCAGACGCCAAGCTCTTCTTCACCGAGTCGAATGCGGCTTGGTGCTCGGGACGCAAAGACCACGTGGCGTCTTTCTTCAACAGGGACGATAGCGGCTGGATCAGTCCGGCGTAGTCTTTCGTGTATTTGTGCAGATAGTTCGCGAGACCCAGCCACTGACGAAGCTCAGTGGGACTTGTGGGCGTGGGCCATGAGCAAATGGACGAAACCTTCTCTGGGTCGGCTCGTACTCCCTTCTTGCTCACATAACAGCCGAGCACCGGAATCTCCGGTGCACAAAATACACACTTCTTGAGGTTGGCGTACAGTTTGTTCGCTCTCATCACCTGAAAGACTTGCCTCAAGTGCCGGATATGGAGTTCGACCGCGCTGAAACCATCCTCAGCGCGACTGTGGACAAAGATATCGTCGAAGTAACTCGGTGCGAAGTCGCGGAGTGGGCGAAGCACATGGGAAACCATTCGATTGAACGTGGCGGGTGCGTTCTTCAGGCCTTGGGGCATGACGAGCCACTCCCAGAGCATTCCACTGGGAGTACTGACGGCCGTGAGAGGGATGTCACTCTCGCGCATCAGTATCTGATAAAAGCCATCGGTCAAATCGATGGCACTGAAGACGACGCTGCCCGACATGGAATCCAGTACCATGTCCTTGCGGGGGATCGGGGTCTGCGCCGGGATGGTGGCGTCGTTTAGCTTGTTGAAAGCGTGGACGATGCGCCAACCACCCGTAGCCTTCTTCACACAGAAGGTTGGGCTCGAATGTGGGGAGGTACTCTCGCGGACGTGGCCAGCTTGACGGCGACCTTCGAAAAATTCGTCGATGGCCTTGACTTGATCGCGCGGCAGTGGCCACTGCCGTGTCACGCAATACTTCGCGCCGGGCGCGAGGTCTATCTCATGGCGTACGCCACGATCCGCTGGCAGAACCGCAGGAATCTTATCTGGGAAGACGTCGGCAAACTCGCGGACTGTCTCGTAGACCGGGTTACCAGAGGCCTTCAGAGTTTCCCAAGACTGCGTGGCGAAGCGCTCTTCGCGCGCTGACTTTGGTTCAGCGCTCTTTGGTCTTGACGACGCATCGTCGAGTTCAACAGAGTTAATCTCGTGAGGCACCGAGTCAGCGTCGGTGATCAGACAGACTTGCTCGATGTCCCCGGCCTTAAGGTCTCGGAGGAATTTCTTCCAGGAGAGGCCTGGGAGGCGGGTGATGGACTTGGCGTCGCGAGGTGGGCTCGCGACTTCGATGACGCGCGTCTTGCTGGAAGCACCGTCCGCATACTCGATTATGCAGACCGATTCAGTCCGTCCTGGCGGTGGATCAGCGAAATTCCGGCGAGGTTTCAATCGTCGCCGCGACCTGCGGAAGGTCTTTGTGCGTCTCGAGCCACTGCTCGAGACTGAGGTGTCGCTCTCGCTGGACGATGATACACCCTCCTCTAGGCGCGAGAGCTCGTCCTCGACCGCGCCGGTCGCACGCGGTGGTAACTGCGGACCACCCGCGGCATCGTCGTGCGGGAGCCTCTGCTCGACCGCCTCATTGTCATGCGGGAACCGCTGTTCGACCGCCTCGGTAGTACGCGGGAGCCACTGCTCAACCGCCACGTTCTTCATCCGCGAGGAGCACGGATGCGCTCTCGCTTGTCTCTCACGCGCGTCCTCCCACGCGCGTCCTTCGTCATCATCTCCAGTCAGCAGCGCTGCGCAGGTCGTGCAAAGAGGGCCATCGCTCGCTCTGTGCACAATATGCGTCGTGGACGCACCGTCCACGACTGTAACGTGAGGCCAGTCTCTTGGTGCAACGACGAGATGTGTGAATACCTCGCTCACGTCGAAGTCGTGAGGACGCTTGACCGAACGAGCCAACCAGTCGATCTGGGGCTGATACCTGGCCAACCATGGGATACCCAGGATACAATCAAACGCGTAATTCATCTCGATCACGAGAAAGTCATCCTTACTGTGAAAACCGTCGAATGTATACGGCAACGAGACCTCGCGTCGCGCAATGCGGCGAGTCTTGCCATCAGCAAGCTTGATTTCCACCTCACCCGGACCGTTCCGGACGCGGACACTATCGGGAAGCACCGACAGGCACGACGCGCGGAAGAAGTTGTTCGTCGCACCTGAATCCAGGAGCGCGCGGAGAGGTCGCCGGGCGCCGGCGACAAGCAGACTGACGATGATCAGTCTCGAGTCACCGCAGGCAGTGGTGGCATTGAAGTGTGCATGTAGCACAGGGGGCTAGGAGGTCGGTCTGCCACCGGTGGACCCGGCCCTCCGTTCCAACCAGTAGGGCACCCCGCCCCTACTGGTCCCGGCCGTTTTTTGGTTGCGCCGCCGTGGTTGCCTTGCCGGACGTGGAATGCTCCACATAGGTAATGACGGGAGCAGGCGCGCGGCACACCGCCGCGCGATGTCCAGACTTCCGGCACCGGAAGCAAACCATCGGGCGGTTGTCTCGGCTACTTCGTCCTCGCCTCGAGGGCGACCACTGCTGGCGCTGCGACGCCTCAACGGCGTCGACCTCCATGGGTTCAGGACCCGACTGATGAGTCTCTGTGGAGGTTGGCCTTGCGTATGACGATGTCACCACATAGTCCTCGCGTAGCGCGAGGGCGAAAGCTTCTTCCAGGGTCGCGGGTTCAGCCCGCGTAAGGCAGTATCGTGTCATGCCTTCGTGCATCCCGGATACGAAAACATGGACTTGGGACGCCATGTCGATTGGCTTCGTGACGATGCACGACGCGAGATGGCGTGTCTTCTGGACATAGTCGCGCATGGACATCTTGCCTTGCTTGAGGGCGAAGAACGTCGTCCGAACGCGTGACTCGTCTTGGGGTGGTTCAAATGCGAGACGAAGGTCACTCTGAAGTGTCTCCAGAGTTGGGAACGCGTGTTGGTCGACGACGAGCTTGCCGAGGGCCCATTCCTTGGCCTTGCCGGAGAGGCGGGATAGTAGAAAGTTCACTTTGGCTGACGACGCCTCGATTAGCCTCGAGGCGATCGCGATATCAATCTCTCTGAACCAGCGGTTCAGAGGAAGACGATCTGGGCCCGTCCCAGAATATGAAGAGGTCTCCATCTTCACGGCGTCGTGCCGAGATGGTTGCGAGGGAGTTGGTACTCGCCGCTTTGCTTCGGCGAGCTCGTAGACCATGAACTCTTGGATGGCTTGGCGATGCTGGTCGGGCGTCGCTGAGCTCAGCAGCGACGTGACGACCACTTCTCCTGACACCGCCGCGAGACGGTGGAGCGCCTGCCACTCGATTGACGTGAGATGGGGAAAAGCTGCATGCTCCAGCGTCATGGCTGGAGTGCCAGCGGGCTGGTTCTCACTCGTCTCGAACTTGGTCATGGCAAGGACCAACAAGTGCTACCAGGTGTTACGGGCCTGATGTATGTCCGTCACTGACTTACACCTAGCTGTTGAGGAAGCGTCTTGTTCTCAGTGAGACTGAGAACTAAGTATTAAGTCCGAGGTAAATTCAACTCTGATTTATTATTAGCCCGGGGTGCGAGCCCTTAGGACCAATGTGAACCACTCAAATAAAGGTCGACAGCTGATTGGCTGAAAGTGGGGTCTGGCTCCCCCACTTTCATCCAATCAGAGGATGACGAATCAGCACACGCTAGTCGTGTGCCGATCATGCCTACTTATGTAATATCAGAAAGATGACTAGCTACTTATGTAAATGGAGGGCCCATTACACACCAGGCCTTCGAACAACCCGGGACGTGAAACATGGCGCTTATCATGCACACCATGGCGATCACACAAAAATAAAACGCGTCGCGGGTTGTTAGCCTTGTATACGTACGCACGTCGAGTTATAAGTCCATATCCATGATGTTTCGAAAAATCTAACTAATGCCGTGCGTTGCCCGGAGAAGCTCTGGATATTTATACCGACCTGTTTTACAGAACAAATTTGTTAGCAAAACATCCTCCATGAAGCCTTATAGAACATGCACTAGAAATTTAGCAATTGAAATACTTAGAGACAGATTGTTCGTGCCAGCGGTCTCAAGCTCTCTCGAAGTGCGTCTTGACTTGGAATGAAGTACTCCAGAAACGGCTTTATAAGGGGCGTCATGAGATAAAGCTGACGTAAAGTTTTGACCGCAACATAACATGATGATCGTTGTGGTGAACGTCGTGTTGGATGGCATTTTTCCGTAGTGAGAGAGTATGCAAGTACCAACGGCACTTGACGTATGCATACAGAGAACTGTCGATCTGGCAATTTCACGCTGATTCCTCTCTCGTATCGTTGGTAGGCACCGGGTGAAAGGAGCAATCTGAATAATCCTTAAACTTGACGAACACAACATCAGGAGGTAGAGTGTTGATGCTCTTCAATTCAAACAAAGACACGCACTTGTATATCATCATTTTTAGCTAGTGTAATTGCAACAACAGTCCCAATAGAGCCATTCGCTAGCTTGAAATGGCTTGTTACGTTTTTCGTGCACTGGATCATCGAGCCAATCGCCATTCCGTCGCCACAAGAACTGGTTTTAGCTCACCATCACGTCCCGTTGATGTTACGTGAATGCTGCACGAATGTTACTTATTGTTAGGTCGTACGAAGGTCGTTAGTGTCCGGATGGGTCAACATTCACCTGGTTGTGATAAAAATAAGGACAGGTATTCGATTTCCCGACCGTTTGTGACTCTTTGTAATAGAGAGTGAAGTTTCGTTAAATTACGATATGTACTGATCTATGTATTTATACAAGTTTCCAGACGGTCTGCGATCCCACGTAAAACTCTGGATAATAAATATCCAGAGAATAAATCATTTTTTGCTTCTTCACGAGAAGCGTGTACATATTCAGGAAGGGCTTGCAATTCGTGGCTAGTACCTTCGCTTTGCAATGGTGTTTTCATCTATCGCGCCCGATTGTATTGCTACCTCTTCAGTTTGTGCGCCACAAGCACTACCCTGTCATGCGGGGCGTAAGTCAGTGGGGTATGTACTTGGTTCGTCTTGTGAATCTGAATCACTTAAACTAACGCCGTGCGTTGCCCGGAGAAGCTCTGGATATTTATACCGACCTGTTTTACAGAACAAATTTGTTAGCAAAACATCCTCCATGAAGCCTTATATAACATGCACTAGAAATCTAGCAATTGAAACTAATGCCGTGCGTTGCCCGGGGAAGCTCTGGATTTTCATACCCGGACACACATGATTCTGAATGTTATTTAACAGTTTATCACACTACCTAAACTATTAATCATTAACCACAACAAAGCTTTCATTTGATCACAAACCATTAGCCACATGCAATGACTGATGCATCAAAGGTGATATTCCGCCTGCGGCGGCCTTCCTCGCTGTGCTCCTCGGGGTCCTCCGCAAAATAAATAGTACCTCCTTGCAGGGCTAAGCCCTCCGCGCTACGCGCCGTCCCCTGACAGACCTCCGCTGCGGAGGTCAAATGCTGATTATGACAGCTGTAGCAAACACCTTGGAACGGTACTGCATTTTGTCGGGGCGCCGTTCGTGATCGGCAGCACGTTGTTCCTGTTCACGATCTGTGTACCAGCTGCAACAGTGATGCCATAATATTTACACTTAGGACGACATGGGGTTCGTCCGTCCACCACCGCGGAATGGTAGTTAGGCTTCAGAAGCGTGCCCGAGGCGACCCAGCACAACACAGGCCTTGCATGGCGATCTGCTTTGCTTGATTGTTTGAATGTCGTTTGAAGCTCGAGCCTGGAGTACGAAATATGCTACAGCATAGGATGACATTCGTGATGTTGACCCTAGCCGACACAGGCAACATTCACAATTTTTTCAAACTGACATCAGGGTATATGGTATCGAAGGTAAATTTACTTGGCCACAGTCGGATTACCAACGCCGCTGTAAGTTCTCATTGAGACAAGGAGGGAATAGCTCGCTTTTGGCCGAGGTCGACGATCCGAGAGTCGTTTATAACAGGTCAGTCTAAGTATAGAGGTTTTGAGGACTGAGTTAGTATGGAGAATGTTACTTTGGGTTCCGGAGAATTGGGTTCCATCAAGTATCAAAGTTAGTTTGGGTTCGAGTTGCCTTCTCCGAAATACTCTGGATCTAAAATCCAGAGAATACTTAGAGACAGATTGTTCGTGCCAGCGGTCTCAAGCTCTCTCGAAGTGCGTCTTGACTTGGAATGAAGTACTCCAGAAACCGCTTTATAAGGGGCGTCATGAGATAAAGCTGACGTAAAGTTTTGACCGCAACATAACATGATGATCGTTGTGGTGAACGTCGTGTTGGATGGCATTTTCCCGTAGTGAGAGAGTATGCAAGTACCAACGGCACTTGACGTATGCATACAGAGAACTGTCGATCAGGCAATTTCACGCTGATTCCTCTCTCGTATCGTTGGCAGGCACCAGGTGAAAGGAGCAATCTGAATAATCCTTAAACTTGACGAACACAACATCAGGAGGTAGAGTGTTGATGCTCTTCAATTCAAACAAAGACACGCACTTGTATATCATCATTTTTAGCTAGTGTAATTGCAACAACAGTCCCAATAGAGCCATTCGCTAGCTTGAAATGGCTTGTTACGTTTTTCGTGCACTGGATCATCGAGCCAATCGCCATTCCTTCGCCACAAGAACTGGTTTTAGCTCACCATCACGTCCCGTTGATGTTACGTGAATGCTGCACGAATGTTACTTATTGTTAGGTCGTACGAAGGTTGTTAGTGTCCGGATGGGTCAACATTCACCTGTTCGCGATAAAAATGAGGACAGGTATTCGATTTCCCGACCGTTTGTTACTCTTTATAATAGAGAGTGAAGTTTCGTTAAATTACGATATGTACTGATCTATGTATTTATACAAGTTTCCAGACGGTCTGCGATCCCACGTAAAACTCTGGACTGGATAATAAATATCCAGAGAACTCGGTTCAGATACTAATTTAAAATGAGGATCAAAATTGCCAGTCATATCATGCAAAGGGCATTCCTCACTTTGATTTCCTCAAGTACTTCCGCAAACGTGTTTTCTCGGATTCTTCGTAAAGAATTTCCGAGCTCTTGGTGAATAGTAGGAGCGTTGATTTGACCTGGCTCAAACGAGTATGTATACAACTTGCGTACATACTTAGGTGTTGAAGGTGGTTGGCCCAACGAGCTCTTCTCCCAACGGATCTGCGCCTTCAAACCCAGGTGCTCCAATGTAGAAATACGCAAAGGGTTCTTCTTAGAAGGATCGACTCCCAATACACGTGCTTCACGCATCCCACCCCCTTGAACAAATAATCACTGGTAATTACCGACTAGAATGAATAGTTCACCTCGTCTTGCAAAAAAACTTGCTCTTCGTGCTGATAATGCACTCAATTCCTGTGAAATACCCGGGTAATCCGAATCCAGTTCGCTCGGGCTGTACATTTTGCCAAGAAAGGGCGGAATAAGTGCTCCCCCTTAAACATTCCACTAAACCAAAAACGAGCTCAAATTTGATTAAATAGAATTAAAATCGAATTTTGACTGTATTTACGATGAAATGATCCCGCGTCAATAAATAATTGTGTTTATAGCGTCCGCGAAGCGGCCATCCAAAGCTCTAGTCAACGAAATTAAAATAGTGTGCGTCACTATTGGTGCCAAAACCGTAATTCGGATTGTTGCAAGCGTGTCAGTTTCGCCGGATTGTGCCTCTGTTCGGTTGTAAAACAGTATCGACTGCTTGTTAACGCGGCGGATCAATCGACGTGACTCGATGTTGTCGCGAGACTCGATCGGCTCTGGGTCGCAGGCGTCAATGACATCGACCAAGACAGACGTCGTGAACGTATCAAGCCACCTGTACGGTACTTTCGCGGGTGTGTGTGAAAAGGATTGTTCCTGTAAATATGACTCGAATACATGTGCTACCGGCGCCCATCGAATTGCTTATATCCGCTCTAAATTGCTAGTCTTTTCTCTGCGCATGGTTGCAGCAACCCTGCGAAGCTATGTCCTATCTCGTGAAGGAGAATCATTGTTAAAATAGGGAGGGTAATCATGCACAGCACACATTTTTCTTCAATGTTTCTATAATTACTGCATTATGAGAAATTGAACTGTATCTAAGGAACTGGCTTCTATGCCGTCATAATGTGCATCATGGTACCAACACCAATTGCACGTCATTTCCTCATTTTCCAGGTCAAGATGAATCTCATAACTCTTGCCTCGATATTTTTCGTTACAATGGTTGCTAGCGCGACAGAGACCACCGATCATGACAAGGTGCTGCCCATTCTTCAACCGGAACCGGTCACCGTCTCCGAAAAAGCTGCCATCCTGTTCAAGCCGCAACTACACACATCACGATATGTTTGTGTGTCGTTTCCTGCAGTGAGTGCTGCTGGTGAGGTCACGGGTGGACTAAAGCCAACGAATGGAAACGATGCCTGTGAGTATGCTCCAAAGGGTTCTCAAGTCTATGGTCGTGCTGGGTGGTACAAGGACCTTTGGGCCATCATGTACGCTTGGTACTTTCCGAAAGGAATTGCATCGGACGGAACTTCTCCAAGACGCCATGGCTGGAAAAGTGTCGTTGTATGGATTAATAACCCAGAGGTTGCGACACCTAAGATCGTAGGTGTCTCCATGTCCAAACCTGACTTCAAATACCGCAAGCAAATCAAGATGCGTCCAAACTATTTTGCTGGATACAGAAGTGTTGACAATACTGACATTTACGGCTCCAACACATCTCTCCGATTTGCGTACGAGCTTCTATTTGATACTTATTTGTACTTCGGCGACGTTGATGGTGAGTATCAGGACTTGGTCATGTGGGAGCAACTTACAGACGCCGCTCGTGGAGCCTTGAACGACAATAACAACTTTGGTGAAGCAGAGGTACCGCTCAATGAGGGTAATTACGAGAAACACCTCGAAAATGCATGGCCACTCTAGCTTCAATAGAGTCGAGGTGAAGTATCAAATACAGATCCGCCAGCAGTATCCATTAAGGTTGAGTGTAACAAAAAATCGTCTGTGATGTTTCGTTTTGAATCAAAACTTTAGACATGTTCCGGTGTAAGAAAAATGAAATACATCTTCAAAGAACTAGCAATACATCATTTCAAAACAGTTAAATCAACACCCATACACCTCAAAAACGCGTGGCGACTTTAGCTTCAACTACATTTTCTTAGTTTCAGCATGTCGCCCTCACAGACCTCAGCCATTTCGTATGTGGGCTAGACGCCATTCCGTGATTGTCGATACCTTCAATTTCCTCGGAAAATTCAAAGGACATATGACCAACCTGATAGTGTAACGGCGTTTTGTGAATATTCTGTGTATTCCCTTGACTGCACTATACATCCCAAATGGGGTATGGAAATTCGGATGGAGCATATCCTTATCCAGGGCACTATTATATCCCAATGTGGGGGTATAAACATTTGGAGGGATTTACTGAACTATTTTAAATTTCGGGACAAATCCCGAGCTTTTGCAGTTGTTGTCCCGAAATGTGAAATAGTACTACTGTTTTTTCAAATTTTGATATGAATTCATATCAAAACACTTTATGAATAACACTACTATTTTATATTTCCCGAAAATCATTACGAATTTCGGGAAATATAAAAAATCGAAACTTTTCCAAAATTTTAGGAAATATAAAATAGTATTAGTTTTAAGAAATGATTCATTGAGATACCCAATGAGATTCGACCTGATCTTACATAGAAGTCCTATTTATTTATTTATTTGTATAAATTTATGTTATAGTTTGTTTTATGATAGAACAAACTATGGCATACATTTGTAATTCTTATTACAGATCAAATTATCTAATATTAACTACTCAGTCATGGGTTGAGTGGACCACGCTACTGCTACGCGGCTGACGGCCAACCAATAGTATTTGACCTATTTTTATTTACATATATAGGAACAAATTATAGATAATTAGTAATTTGTATGACAGGCCAAATAATCTAGTTAACCATAAATAAATCTTAAATCTGCCCTAAATTGTCTATTAAGTCCCCCCCCCAGACCAGGGACAAGTGAACTGTCCTTCACTTAGAGTTTGTATACTCTTAATAGCACGCTTCCTCAAGCAAGGTGCTCGTGTGACCTCGTCACACTTGGTAACACGTGTAGTCAATCCTCACCTACGCGGGTAGATTGCCTACCTGAATCCACTTTAGCTCATACAAGGTAAACCACGATGGATAGAGGGGAGTTCCCTAATTTGGCCGATGCTCAGTTTGAGTCGGTCCGGAAGATGGCAGGCATCTCCTCCAAAGATGCCCGCCATCTTCCAAGACGCTTACGCGTCCGAAGATGTGATGGGAGTCGCTGACTCCAACGAAGGTGTTGTGATGAGCCTTGCAACCGGTCATGAGACCAAGGCTCATTGTCAAGCGTGTGGGATTGCTACGGCGGCAAGGCCCAAACTGAAAGTCGTCGCGCTGTATGGGCTTCGGTTGTGGCAGTGCCGGACGGCACTGACCAGGCGGGTAACATAGGTCCGTAAAGGAGCAGAGGCTGCTGAGGAAAGTGCTAAAGGCGTCTCCTGCGCGGGTAACATAGGTCCACAAGCGGGTAACGTAGTTCCGCAAACAGCTGAGGCTATTGAGGAGGACGCTGAGAGCACCTCCGGTGTGGGTAACATAGTTCCACACGAGGTCGAAGAGACCAAGAAGGAGAATTAGAGCGCTGCGTGCGTCTCTAATGTGGGTAACGTAGTTTCACGCGGGGTCAAGAAGACCAGTACGAGTGCGGAGGTGCCGTGGAGCACCTCTGGTGTGGATAACCAAGCACCTCACTCAGAGTCTGAGACTCCACCGGCACGGCCGGTCGAATATCAGTATCATATCTTCGACGGCGTGTCCAGTCGTCAAGTGAAGGCAGGTGTCGTCCATCTGGAGACACTGCCTGAGGTGTCAACGCTAGTGAACCTCGAGGAATTGTCCATGAAGGCCTTCCTGACCGGAGATATCGCGGTGATGGTGCTCCTGAAGCCGGAGATCTCTCCTGAAGATTTGAACCCTTCCTCAATAATGGGCGACAATGTCCCGGAGGGGTTCACGAAGCAACGTGCAACGCGCTTGCGTTCTGAGATCCTCATGAGCCCGGAGGATCCAGTGTATCCTCTAGTCAAAGAGTTCTCGGATGTGGTGTCGAATCCACCATCCCAACTCCCGCCGGATCGGTGGGTACGGCACGAGATCAATCTCGTGCCTGGCACAAAGTACTGTGTCACGAGGCAGTGGCCTCTACCTCGCGAGCAGTGCAAGGTCATAGATGCCTTCTTCACCGAGAAGGCGAAGTCGGCCATAGTGCGTCTGGTTCACGCTTACAACAAGCTGAACAATGCGACGGTACCGGCACAGACGCCGATTCCTCGCAAGGATGTGTTGCTGAACAACATGTCGGGCTGTACGCTGTACAGTGCCCTGGATCTGGTAGACGGATACTACCAGATCCTGATGCGGGAGAGTGACATTCCTCTCACCGCAGTGAGCACCCCGAGCGGGATGCTTTGGGAGTGGCTAGTGATGCCTCAATTTTTTTAATGCCCCAACGACGTTCAATCGCTTGGTCACACAACTGTTTAGACCATTGCGTACGTTCGAACATACGTACTTCGACGATATATTCGTCCATAGTCGTGCCGAAGGCGGTCAGACGGCTATGGAGGTGCATTTAAAGCACCTCCCTCAATGGTTGAGGTCATGAGAGCTAACAAGCTCTATGCCAACATCGAGAAGTGCGTCTTTGCAGATCAGGAGATAAACGCCCTTGGCTGCTTTGTCAGCAGGGTCGGCGTACGCGCCGATCCAGGGAAGGTCAAGGCCATTGCGGCTTGGCCGACCCCGAGGTCACAGAAGGACCTCCGGAAATGGTTGGGCTTAGCCAACTATCTTCACAAGTACAGTGCAGGGTACGCTGAACTTGCTTGACCCTTGTCGGATCTCTTAAAGAAGGATCCCGACTGGGTCTGGAAGCAACATCACCAGGATGCTTTTGACAGCATCAAGGCGAGCTTGCAGCAAGCGCCAGTCCTGGCCTTGCCGGACGAAAACAAGTCATTTAGCGTCGTCTGTGACGCTTCTGACTATGCAATAGGCTGTGCGCAATTGCAGAAGGACGATGAACGACGCGAACGCGTCATCCCCTTCCAGACCAGGCAGCTGTAGGCTGCCGAACGGAACTATCCCGTTCATGACAAGGAGCTATTTTCAACGAAGTACGCTCTTGTCAAGTTTAGAGTTCACCTCTTGGGCCCAAGGTCCTTTGTGATCTACACTGATCACGCGTCCTTGCGGACTGCCACCAACTCGCCGCATCTGTCGCAGCGGATGGCGAGGTGGCTGTCGTTCCTCCTGGAATACAACTTCCACGTTGAATAGAAGCCGAGCAAGCTCAATGTGCTTGCCGATGCATTGTCGCGTCGACCTGACTACGAGCTAGCTCATGTCCGTTGGTTCACGGTAGATCTGTACGATCGGGTACGCCTAGCGTATCAAGCGGACGAGAACTACACAGGTTTCTGTCCGAAGGCTCTCGACTACGGGCCAGCTCCATCGTTATAAGCTGACCGATGGGTTACTCCACTATCGAGTATACACAGGATTTCCTCCTCGGGTTGTCGTTCCAAACGACGAGGGTCTGAAGTATGACATACTTCTGGAGGCGCATGATGCGCCGATAAGTGGCCATCTTGGCCGAGAGAAGACCTACTAAATGGTCTCTCAGACATTTTGGTGGCCCCGCATGTATAAGTGGGTGGCACACTATGTCAAGACATGTGAAACATGTCAGAGGGTGAAGCCTTCGGGCCACGCCTCGGCTCCACTGCAGAGCCTACCAGTACCAGCGAACTGCTGGAAGTCGATGAGTCTCGACTTCGTCTTCGGCCTGCCGGCCGATGACAAGGGCAACACCGGCATCTTGGTGTTTGTCTGCCGTTTGAGCGAGATGGTGCATCTTGCTCCGGTACGTGACAAGGTCACCGGGAAACAAGCTACACAGCTGTTCCTAGATAGCGTGTTTCGCTATCATGGTCTACCAGAGACCATAGTCTTATGGTGTAGCGAGATCAGCAAAATGTGCTCGCAGTTTCTGTGCTGAGGTACCTCGGTCCTGGTCGGACCAGCTGCCTATGGCTGGGTTTGCGCTCAACAATGCGGTACACGCATCAACGGAGTTGACCTCGTTCTTTCTTAATGGGCTAGACACCCCCATGTGCCGCTAACCTTCCTGGGAGGCACCGATGCCGCCATCGTAAGTGGGAGAGAGGGTCGGAATGCATTTTCCTCCCAGTTCTCAGAAAATGAGGCAGAGTCTTTAAAAAGACGATTGTCGTCGTTTTGGGACGACTGATTGACGTTGGTCAACCAGGTTAGAGACGTTATGGCGTCGGCCCAGACAAACAGAAGGGGTACTCGGAAAAAATGGAAGAGGAAATTTAAGCGTGTTTAAAACGGTGAATTAGTCCTATTAGAAACTAAAACCCTACCGCTAAAGGTGGTTAGCTCTGGCGAGAGCAACAAGTTGAAGCGTCACTTCATAGGACCCTTTGTGGTCCTGGCCAGACATGTCACTACATACACCATTGACCTCCCAAAATCGATTACGAAGCTTCCGACGTTTTACTTAAGCGATACTACGATCCACTGGGTCCTTCTTCTTGTACGGAGGAAGACCAAGGTGAGAGATCACCTCCTCAAATCGGGGCTGAGTCTCGCGGACCACCGGAGCGGTTGGTATCGGAGCCTGTGAATGTGTGGCGAAGTGGTTCTGCGAAATCGCAAGATCGCAGGGGTCCTCTTGCACATGGCTCCCGAACTGCCGACTAACGGAGGGGGTACTCCGATCTTCCGTGAAGTTACTTGATCTCACGTGTACCCGTCGGTGGGACTAGATCGCTCCTCGGGTGACCTCGGAAGACGCGCTTGTTGTTGATCTTGCTGTTTGACAGGACAGCGGGAGAGGGGGCAGCAGCGGGGATACTTCTACTCGCTGCGCCGTGTAGTTATCGAGCTTCGATCTTAGGTGTCTTAGGTTGATCTTGATCTAAGACAGTGTCGATCTTGGCCGGGGGTTGTCTTGTGGTCAGTGTGTGACCTTTATCCAATAATTCCAATACGTGCTTGCCGCTCCCTATAGCGGGGTCTTAAGATTTGAGGGTTGACGAAAGTCCAGCCAAGCAATCTGGGCGTAGGGGTCCTACTTAGTGTCGATCTTGATCTGCGTAACGTCGGGAAGGCCAATCTTGTATACCCCTTCCCGGAATAGCGTAGATGAAGGAAGACTTGTGTAGTAGAAGGTAAAAAACAATTCTGAATTAATGGTTAATGTCCTATGTTTCCCATCTGTGGCTATCCATGCTGCACTGGCTTCATAATACCCATAATAAAGTTAAAATCGATATTACCTGCCAAGATCGATATTACGTGGGTACAATCGTCTTTGGCGGGGATGATGGCACACGCATTCACTTGGTCATTATAGTGAGTGACAATATACAGGGGATCACCATAGAGGGGATTAATTGCCCTCGATCTTGATTGACGGGCCAAGATCGAAGTCGGACAACTTCATATCCGCTTCACCACATAAGTGTGACCCACCGTCCAACGGTCCAAAAGAATATGTGACGGTTAGTTGCAGTGTTTTGTATACTCTGTAATTGTTGGTTTTATCAAGCTAAGATGGCAATTGGGGAAAGTTGTCTTCTGAGTTCCAAGTCCCGGAGTTGACTTAAATCCTGGACCCTCCATTCGTGATATTCTGAAGTTTTCCGACTTCGATCTTGCCCCGTCAATCAAGATCGAGGGCAATTAATCCCCTCTATGGTGATCCCCTGTATATTGTCACTCACCATAATGACCAAGTGAATGCGTGTGCCATCATCCCTGCCAAAGACGATTGTACCCACGTAATATCGATCTTGGCAGGTAATATCGATTTTAACTTTATTATGGGTATTATGAAGCCAGTGCAGCATGGATAGCCACAGATGGGAAACATAGGACATTAACCATTAATTCAGAATTGTTTTTTACCTTCTACTACACAAGTCTTCCTTCATCTACGCTATTCCGGGAAGGGGTATACAAGATTGGCCTTCCCGACGTTACGCAGATCAAGATCGACACTAAGTAGGACCCCTACGCCCAGATTGCTTGGCTGGACTTTCGTCAACCCTCAAATCTTAAGACCCCGCTATAGGGAGCGGCAAGCACGTATTGGAATTATTGGATAAAGGTCACACACTGACCACAAGACAACCCCCGGCCAAGATCGACACTGTCTTAGATCAAGATCAACCTAAGACACCTAAGATCGAAGCTCGATAACTACACGGCGCAGCGAGTAGAAGTATCCCCGCTGCTGCCCCCTCTCCCGCTGTCCTGTCAAACAGCAAGATCAACAACAAGCGCGTCTTCCGAGGTCACCCGAGGAGCGATCTAGTCCCACCGACGGGTACACGTGAGATCAAGTAACTTCACGGAAGATCGGAGTACCCCCTCCGTTAGTCGGCAGTTCGGGAGCCATGTGCAAGAGGACCCCTGCGATCTTGCGATTTCGCAGAACCACTTCGTCACAATGGAGCGCGTGCCCGGATCTTTGGGTGACTCGGGATTTCACTGTGAGGCCCATGAAGAAGCGCATACTGATCTTAGATCAGGGAAACCAGTGTCGTTGGAGATCGGACCACCAACGACACCGCTGAATCAAGATCGATCCGCGGATCGGCAGAGCTTTGGGAGGAGCTCTACTGACGGAACAGAGGAAGGTCCGGCTACGGACCTATAAGAGAAGCCTCTACCTCCTCCCCAGGTCACTTCGGGGACCCCAGCAGATTTCGACTCAAGTCGCGATCTGCAGGACGAAAGTCCTGTGGCGAAAGCCATCCGAACGCTCGTCTCCAACCCAAGCACAAAAACGAAGTCAGCAAGATCGAAGCCCTTACGCAAGAAAATGAAAGCACCAGGATCGAACGCTGATGACCAAGACGATCTTAAAGCAGTGTGGACTGATGAGTCGTTCGAGATCGCATACCACAAGAAGGAACTTCACGCCTTCTTAATCAAGAACCCCGTTATGCAGATTATCAAGCCAAAGATCATCAGCGATCTAAAAGGCCCAGTGCAAAACCCAACTGCAAGACCGAGCAAGCTGGAAGCTGCAAAAGCGCTTTTACATCTGATCAAGGAAGGTGGGGTCATCGCAGGATCATTCGACGCTAACGATCTATTCGATACGACGCTCAGCACGATCAACACGGCTATAATGTCGGATCTTCGATCTACTGAAGCCCTTGGTGGGTGAGAAGAATGTAACCCCAAGATCGCGACCAGATCGACTGACGACATACTAAGATCGTTGTCAGCACTCACATTGGAAGATCAGACCGGAACATCCTCACATTACGTGTCGGCGACCGAGGAAGTGGCTACCGACAGTGCAGGTGGCCCGCCTCGGATGACGCTAGGCCCTTCAGGTGCTGCCATGCTACGGCAGCGTGGAGAACGCGAGACCAAGCGGGTGACGGACGTCATCGCGCCGAAGATGACAGAAGGATCGAATGCGAAGTTGGAATCGTACTTCCAGGGGGCGATGAGCCGATTCTTGAAGGAACAACAAGGCGCTATCAATCCCGTGATCTCAGCACCAGCAGAAGATCGAGATGTGGATATGGAGTCTGTGGGGTCGCCAGATCAACACCCAAACGTTCATGAGTACGACCCTGATGATCTCGATCTTGATCCCCCCAGATGTGCGGCCGTAGCATCAGCATCAGCTACGACCACAGGAAGATCGGCAAGTGTCCCACGTATACGAGTATCCGCTATGTCTGAACTAAAGGAGTTTGCGGGGAAAGAAGGGGTCGAAGATCGAGCCAGGGCCTGGCTTAGCAAAGTAAAGTCCGCCTTTGTGCGAGATCAAGCCCCAGACGAAGAAAAGTGTCTGGTGTTCGGCGATCTCCTCACAGGATTGGCTCGAAACTGGTACCGACAGCTTAGTCGCACAACGCGCAGTACCAGGAAGGATTTTCTCCGCAGCTTCCAGGTTCAGTATTGTGGACGTGGAGTGTCGGTCGCGAGGCAGTATTATCACGTTCGCAAGAGATCGCACGAGTCTCCACTGGAGTATTTGTATCGACTCAATGTGGCTGGACTTAGGACCCCCTCTAGATCAAAGATGGTCCCTCGGAGGTTAGGCGAGAGCATGTGGAGCACTTTATCGAAACTCATGATGATCGCGATCTTGCAGATCACCTGGCTTTACTACGAATCCCAGATGGTGACAATGTGGAAGAAGCACTTCGATCTCGGCAACGAGCAAAGGCACGGCAGAGTAAGGCTGTACATGGATCAATCAAGCCTCGTCAGAAGAACAACAGTGAAACAGCTCCATCTGCGCCAACTCGAGCCGTCAGGGCTGTCAAGGCGATCCCAGATAACAGCGAATCTGAAGAGGACTCTAGTGAATCGGATGGTGAAGCAGGATTACATCGTGTCTACCTCGCAGCATCTGGAAACAACGAAGGGCAGCAAGATCAAAGGAATCAAAATCGCAGTCGCTCGGAGGTCGGAAACAATCGTGCACAACAAGATCGACATGATATAGGTTCACCACCTAAGCGATGCTCGCAGTGTGGGTCGCGCAAACATAGCGATCTTGGGTGCTGGGGAAATCTGATGTGTGAGAAGTGCGGTCGTAAAGGACACCCCCAGATCGCTTCCTATTCACATGCAAGGCATGCGGTGACATCCCCAAAGCGGGAAAGAGTACCATGGAGGAATTTTACAACTTGATCCGACAATGATTCAACCCTACCAAGCACACCGGCATGTTGCCAGAAACAGCGGAGAAGATGTTAAACTAGGACGCTCGCCGGGTTTGAAACCAGTACGAGACGAGCGTTCTATCTATTGCATTTATGCATATGTCGAGAAACAATCAGAGGCAACAATTAAACAACTGATCGATCCGATCGACAATAGATGTGATCGTCTGGAGAAATTTACCGCTACAGTGTCAAGTCTACGCCAGATCGATGAATATGCAAGATCGAGTGTGATGATGGCTCTTGAGATCTCCCCTGGGGAATCGCGAGGTTACTGGAAGTATCATGTTCCAGACAAGAAGTTCAAACAATCTAAGGCTATGGGGAAGATCAACAACAAAAAACAACGTTGCTGTTCGACAGTGGTGCAGAGGTATCTAAATTGGATACCACCTTTGCTCGTAAGGTCGGGCGCCACATCGATGAGAGTCAAACGTTGGAATGCGAAGGTGTTGGGAGATCTCCATATAAGATTGAGGGACGTACACGTATCAATATCACCTTGGAGGGATCGCTGGTGTATTTTTCATGCACGGGTAGGTCCACCAACTGGAGGTCAAGATCTGATACTAGGAATGGATTTCATGGTGCTAGCGGGTGCCCTCCTCGATCTCGCTGATGGGACGATATGTTTGCCTGCCGAAGGCCGCCTTCAGATGGCTGGTAGGCGTCCACTCTACGATGACAAGATCGAACATAAGTGTTGGAAGGATCATTACTGAATCATGTCGGACAAACGGCCGAGATCAGGCTACGCAGTCAGACGTCTAACCAGTACAAATAATGGGTCACCAGGGGAGATCGATGGGTGCCAACGATCACAGTCGGACCAGGAAAGACGCGGTATCTGCAAGTGACCAACGTAAGTGATCGCGCACTAACGCTCCACGAAGGATCGAGAGTCGCGATGTGGTTGAGTGGAGATCGGATTCCTGAATTCCGGGGTATGTGTTCGTATGGTCAAGGAGGTATGCCGAATGGCAAAATCTTGCTTATCTGGCGACAACAGACTCGGCGAACGAAACGCGCTCGGACCAAGGGTGGAACGCCCAGAGTACATGACACCAATATCAATTTTGAGACGATCGGAAGAAGCGTCAAAAGGTGCCAAGATTGCGATTGTGATAGGATCTAACTCACCGCAGAAATGGGAATCAGTTTGTGAGCGAGTTCCCGAGAAGGAAGATCGGCCTGTCTAGCCGGACGCATCTACAGCAGCAGACATAATTTCAGTTGATCTCAAGATGAATGGTAAAGATTGCATAATGGAAGGTGAACATCTGTACGCAGGGGACGTTGAAGATCAGATGGCAATACTGCCTGATGTAACTCCAACTACGAAGTCAAAATCGAAGATCTTCACGTTGGGGACGCCAAGATCAATACACCGAATAAAATCAAGCGCCTGTTGGATATTATCTGGAGAAGTAAACATCTCCTAATCGGGAAGGTAACGCCTTACCACCAGCGGCGAAAGGTGTAGTGTGTGACATCGATGTTGGAAATACTGAGCCAGTCGCCCAGCGCTGTCGTAAGGTGGCCATACAATTTCGCGAGAAACTGTACCAGTTGATTAAGGGACTTTTGTAGGCCGAGATGATCCGACATTCAACATCTCCATGGGCATAGCCATAGTTGTGATCATCAAGAAGAATGGTGTCGATATTCGACTATGCATCGACTACCGTGTGGTTATCAGCTTGACGAGGCTTATGGTATATCCGATGCCTCTGATCAACGACCTCCTTTATGATCTCGACAAGGTTCTCTGGTATTGCTCGCTGGACATGGCCAGCGGCGTCTGGGTGGTCCCCATGACAGATCGAGCCCGCGCGATCTCAGCTTTCATTACCCCGTTTGGGCTGTTTGAGTGGAATCGAATGCCTTTTGGGCTCCAGAATGCACCTCAGATCTATCAAAGGTTGCTAGATAACGCGCTGTACGGGTTTGCGAAGGTCTTGAATGACCAAGATCAATGCGATTCAGGGGATGTTTTTGAAACGGGAACTCCCAATCTCGAGAGAACGACATCGGTGTTGGGATGCCGTTCTTATATCGATGACATTGTGGTAACAGGGAATTCGTGGAATACGCTGTGTGAAAAGATGGAGAGATTGTTGTATGCATGTAATGAGCGGAATTTATCGGTCAGTGTGACCAAGATCTGCTGGAAGTGGATTATCTTGGACACTGTGTGTCAGCTAAAGTTCTCGAAGCACACCCGAAAGATTTGTCCACCCTGATGGAGCTGCCATTTCCTAACACATTGAGATCAATGCAATCGTTCCTGGGTAGCCTCAATTACTACAGCCGTTTTATCGAAGTTCTTGCGATCTACGCATCTGTGCTATACGAGCTCAGGGAGGCAGATATCTATGAAACCACCAGGAAGGCAAGATCGACTGGGGACGACCACGACAATACCTCGCAGGATGAAGGTTGCAAATGGGACAGAGCCAAAACAGCTTTCGCCATGTTGAAGAACAAGATCGTGAAAGCTCCGATCATACAACACTTCGATGTAGATGACAACCGGTGGTGGTAGTATACGCCAGCAAGTGGGCGATCTCAGCTGCGCTGATGCAAGAGCACGATGGCGTATATAAGCCGGTGCCTTTCAGTAGTCGCACACGCAACCGAACGAGATTAACTATGGTATGGTCGACAAGGAAGTGTTGGCTCTGCGCAGGATACTAGATATCTGCTATACTCAACTTGTGACAGGATCGGTTGGGACGATGTGCAACATCTATCGAGTTGGACTCTTGAGATCGTCAAATGTACCAGTGGGGAGGATGAGATTTTATGCGTGATCGCAGCAAGTATTACACCCCGCAAGGAAGTGGACTCGATCTTGATCTCGATTGCTCACAGGAAGCAACCACGACAAGTGATCTCGATGACACCTCCAACAGTGGAGCTGGATGAGAGATTACTAGTTGTTAGCTTTGATGGATCAGCGCGTGTGAAACGAAGTGGCGGAACGTACAGTGGAATTGTGTGGAGCTTACCAGACTGGACAGTGATCGTAGCTGCCTCGAAGTACCAGCTCGATCTCACAGTGAATGAGACCGAGTACCATGGTCTGCTTCTGTGCCTCGATCTTCTGTCATATATGGACAGGGGACACCTGATCATCTGTGGAGATTCTAATCTTGTGATCGGACAAATGAGAGGCGAGATCGAATGCAAGGCCCCGGGGTTAACGTTGTTACGGCAGCAAGCATTGGAATGTCTCTGATCTTGGCCCAACCATGAGTTCCTACACATAAAACGATATTGGAATCAAAGCGCAGACAGTCTGGCGAGTGCCGCATTACATCGCGAAGGCGGAGTCGTGATCTCCACCGAAGAGGAGCGTCTAGTTCTAGTGCCTCTCAATAGGTTAAATGAGTTGCTGATATCCAAGAATGATGCGGCTACAGTCAAGATCACTGCGGGCACGAGATCACGAAAGAAATGTCACCCTCAAGTGTTAGAAGAAGCGATCGTGCAGAGAATGAAGATGGAGCGTATTAGACGAGCTCAACAGGAGGATAAATGCATCGGCGATCTCGAGGCCTACCTGCAAGGGAACGTACTCGATCTTACGTCGGCCGAAGCGAAGAGCTGTTCTAAGATCGTTATGAGACAGATGAGTCCGGGTTATTGTTCTATTTTCCACCGACCAAGCAGTCCGACGAAGATCGCGATCTTGTAGCCAAGCTCGTAGTGCCGGAAACACTGCAAAACGATCTTCTGCACCACTACTATTCGAGTTTGGAAGGCGGTCACCAAGGCATTGGAAGGACGTACCATAAGATCAGAGCTCACTTACACTGGCGCGGATTATATCAGAATGTGCAACGCTACGTAGGTCAGTGCATAGACTGCGAGACGGGAAAGGGCGACCGACGACCCATGGGGATTCGCCTGGCAATTTGCAGGCTACATATCCATTCCAGATCATCAGGCATGGATTACATACCGTCACTACCAAGATCGCACAAAGAAATACTGAACTATTGATCTGGATCGATCTATTCACTGGGTACGTGATCGCGAGGGCTAGCGCATCAAGAACAGCTCAAGCCGTCGCTGAGAATTACGAGGAATGTGTCTTTCGACGATTTGGTGCAAGCGAGCTATCCGACACGACCGAGAACCCGATTTTATTCTGACTTCTTCAAATCGTTCACAAGATCGTGGGACAGAAACAGCGAGCAACAATGACGTACCGCCCACAAGCAAACGACACAACCGAACAGATGGTGGGAACGTTAACTCGTGCAGTCAAGATGTACGTTGAAGATGTCGATCAGCGAGATTGGGACGAGAACGCAGAGCGCCTCACCTTCGCACTCAATACTGCCCAAGATCGCATCGGAGGAGATACCCCGTTTATTCTGTTGCACACTTGGACCCACGATCTACGTTGGAGAAAATGGTACATTAGGATCGACGAGAAGGCGGTATCGGGAACCTCGTCGATGGCGATATGGTATCCAGAAGCATATCAGCTAGCCCGTGAGCAAGTTAACGAGAAACTACGTGAGGCGATCCAAGAAAGGGCAGATCGACATAATCAAACTGTCCGACCACATGGGATCGAAGTGGGAGATTAAGTGTGGTTATATCTAGATCGGATCAAGAAGGATATGCGCGTAAGCTGGCACACATGTGACACGATCCTTTCCAGTGTTGGAGTTAGTGGATGAACATGCAGTACGTCTCGGGATCGCCGGTAGAAAATCGACTCTTCCCGCTGGTAAATGTTTCTAAGATCAAGTCTGTACGACAATTCCCGGACCGCCCCCAGATACGGTTGACAATACCAAATCAAGATCGGATATGATTTTGACGAAAGCGTCTGTTGCCTGAGGACAGCTGGATACGTGATCTGGACAATAACGAATATGAAGTGGAGAAGATCGTAGACATGCTATCTGGGAGACGTACGCGATATGAACGTACATTGCGTGAATTCGTGATATACTGGAAAGGATACGACGAACCAACGTGAGTGGATAAAGCTGATCTTAACTGTGGAGCTCTACTGTATGACTATCTGCGAGATCGAACAAATCAAAATCGATTCGAGATCATGCAGTCACATGAGGAGCCGTAAGAAAGCGAGATCGTGAAGTGAGTTGGTCACATCACGGAGGAATAAGTGAACGATCTACCGGATGGCGGTAGGTCGGGTGGATGGTGGTGTATACAATGCATTGGAACCGACTGGGAACTACGTGTCACCAGATCGAAGACATTGACATTTCTAGATCGATGTAATAATAGGGTGGAATATTATGATGAAGAAGATGTAATGTGAGAGATTAACGCAGATGGTATTCTAGATGCGATAGGCCTATGTCAAAGTTTGATGAACACCGCAGTGAGATAACAGTATCTCTGCGTCTGCGCGAGCAGACGATGAGGCACCACCGATGAACTTGTCCCGCAATAGAGGTATCTGGACTGCAGGGTGGTCGTTGGGAGACTGGCGATATTGTATGCGCCAGGGCCCTTCTAGATCAGTGGCCAAAAGCGCGTTAGCAAGAGTCCCGCGCTCAGACAGATCAAGATATCAAATATTGGGACGCCGTGACTTCGGGAAGTGGAGGAAAAACGGATCCAGCAGAATGTCGAGATCACACCGGCGAGAACGCGAGGCCGGTAACGCATTACTCTCTTAAAACTGTTTCCAGGCAACACCCGCCCGAGATCGACGTTGACGACGGCTCTCGTGGTAGACGGACAATCGGACATCAGCAGTGCAGATGTCATCTGGAATCGGGGAAGAAGTAGCTGGTTTCCCAGATCGCCTGTAGGTGCTTTCTTCATACGCCTAGTATTTCTCGCAAAATCCGGAAACATAAAGTCGGACATGAAGGTAAGCGGGTCTCGTCAGAAACCATGACGGCTCAATGAGGCGGAACACTGGTCATCAGGGTATCAATGGAACCCCTGTGAACATATCGTCGATCTCCTCCTGAGTGGGCGGTGTGTGAAGCGATCTGAATCGGGGAAGAGCCAGTCTGAGACGTTTACCAGAAGATTACTCAATACACGCACATTCAATGCGGAAACTGCAAATAACTCACGAGATCGGAATTCCAAAAAACATCCGAGGAGCGAAAAAGACGAGGTTGATATAACCCGGAATCCACTCGGGCACGGTATTGTGGGGTTGGCCGGGATCAGAACTGATCCCGCGTTGAGATTAGCAACCTCCGTAGCATTGCCAAGATCAGAAGGAGCTGGATGAATGGCCAATGAACTGTTATCGGGAGAAATGGCGATAAGACAATTCAAGGATTTCCCACTAGGCTCTTCGAAATCATCGCGGTCCAAATCGAAAAGAAACTCTGCAGATCCACCACGATCAGGTTCACGACACTGAGTTGCTCGAGATTTTGCTTGATCAGCCAATATCTGGAGATCGTTGGCGTTCAGCTCGAGGGATTATCCCCCGCTCAGCGGGAGGTACTTCAGAGGGATTGTGTGATCCTAGATCACCGGGAGGTGTAACCAT
The DNA here is from genome assembly GCA_008079305.1 of Phytophthora palmivora. Classification (NCBI taxonomy): domain Eukaryota; phylum Oomycota; class Peronosporomycetes; order Peronosporales; family Peronosporaceae; genus Phytophthora; species Phytophthora palmivora. The sequence continues at coordinate 130,495 of VOQZ01002168.1, forward strand.
AGGCGTTACGATGACGCGCGATTGAGATATCTGACCAGAGATCAGTGTGAACGACGACGCCAACGAGGAATTAATTCGGAACGACTTTTGGGCCCGGCCTGAAGGAGATGTGGACTAGGGACGAGATTGAATCAAGCTGGATGGGATTGTCAAGGCAACGTCTTGAATGAGTAACCGGACGACAGCTCGAAATCGACTGTAGACATCAAGATAATGACCGCTGCGTGCGGCATGATCAGCACAAAGAGTGACCAGTTCCTGATTACGGAAAAAATCACTCTGGAGTTGAGCCTGGGAAGCTTGTAGATCAGCGATTTTCTGCTCCAAGCGGGAGATAGTACCTCCCATGCTGTTCTGTGATGTAGCAAACATCAAGTTGGCCCTTGGTTGAGTCTAAGGAGCCGTGGCCAACGGTACAAGATTGCGACGCACCAGAGCTCGGCTTTAAAAAGCAGCTTAGAAGCGGTGGTCTACGGTACGGACTCGGCTGAAGACGCTTAGAAGGGAAAGCCGAGACCAAGGACTCGGCTATGGCACCTCCACAGCTACAAGAAGAAGATGCGACCAGGCGCAGGAACTAACGACCATCAGGAGAGCCGGGAGGGAACAGTCGCTTCGACTGGGCTGAAAGGTCGGCAAGATCTATAACGACTCTATTTCACTAGATATTGTATATGAACCCAATTAGGAATCAGAAAAGGGGTTTAGCCTCTAGTATTAAACAGAGCAGAACTTCTAGGTCCAGAAGACGTGTATGCCCTTCCGGTAAGTCCCTACACGGGCCGGATTGCGTCTGCCATCAGAACCCGAGAGGCATAGCTTGTAGAGGTCTGATGGTAGCGCCAAGAGATTAGGTTGGCCCGGGGAAGGG